>JAVVLW010001081.1:0-38000 GCA_034401795.1 Chaetoderma sp. LZ-2023a
GATTTTTGCAAACTATCTCCTACAGTTTTGACTGATCAACTTCAACCTTGGTCAACTTGTAGTAACCATTGAGATCTAGTTTGCTATTACTTTTCTTCTCGATCGGGTGTATGGTTTCCGAGATATCCACAGGCAAAAAGTCCTATAGGAAATGTATGGGAGCAATATTCGGACAGCGACTACTAGAGTTTCTCCTCAATCATCTTGCAACTTCACATACTTCTAGCATGTGTTTCTCTGCATCTCCACCCAAAATATGTTTTGGGTACGGTGAACAGATTTGGAGAAAATAAGCATAAGCCAATTTTTTTGGAATCAAGATACCTCATATTTCTAGGGCGGTCAGATGGTTGAAATTTGACAAATACGTAGATGTATTATACTACGCTGAATTAGTGAAATAAAATCGTTAACGGACATGTTAACCATTCAGAACTCTGCATTTCCGTGCCCCCATATCCCCATAGGAAATGCATGAGAGTAATAGTCGGATACTGACTGATCCTAGAGTTTTGCCTCTATCATCTTGAAACTGGAAAAACGTCTAGCATGTTTTGACACACATGGTGACCCAAAATATTTTTTGGGTACGCCAACCCGTTTTTGAGAAAATCTGGCATAAGCCCAATTTTTTGGAATCAAGATAATTCATATTTCTGGATTGGTCAGATGCTTGATATTTGGCATATACGTAGATACATTATACTACTATGGATTAATAAAATAAAATCATTAGCGAACATGTTAACCTTTCAGAACGCTGCATTTCCGTTCCCAACAGGTCTCATAGGGAATGTATGGGAGCAATATTCGGCCAGCGACTGCTCCTAGGATTTTTTCCGGATCATCTTGAAACCTAACATATTTCTAGGATCTGTTGACCCGCAAGTTTGCCAAAAAAATCTTTTCGGTTCAGTGTCCAATTTTTTTGAAAATGCTGAATAAAAACAATTATTTGGCATCATGAGAATTCTTACTTCTGTCCCTGTCAGAATGTTGCCATTTTTTACATCCCTAGATACCAGAGGCTACTATTGCTTACTAAAATAAAATCGTTTGTGGACATATTAACATTTCTATTATTGCAAATCTGCACACTAAACAATTTTTCAATGATTTGCTGATAGATGACGGGATTAGGGTCCAATTGTTTCAGCATTTGGATCACCTGATCCAGGGCGGAATTGCCTCTCGGACACCATCTACCGAACTCCGATATCCTGAATGGTTCATGAGATATTGAAGTTTTTGTATCGTAGACAAATATCTCAATATGGAATGTATTGGAAATTGATTTGATGATAACTGATCCAGTTTTGGAAATATCATATCCAAACTTGGTACATTTCTAGTACGCACCAGGCATGTATAGATCATCTACAGAAATTGGATCTGGTGTATGGTTCCAGACAATGCCACGTTTTCTTGTCCAAAAGGTCCAATTAAATAAAGGAGAAATGAATTTTGTTTGGCCCAGGTAGTCAGAAACAATTGCAATTCACCAGATTTAGTTGCCTCAATCAGCTCCAACAGGTAAAGGGAGGTAATTCATGCCAAATCCTAAAATTGGTCACTTTGACCACTGATTGACCTTGACCGTGGACGGGTCACTTTCAAACCATCATGAGAATCGAAATTCACCATATTGAACTGACACAATCAACTTGAACAGGTCAAGGGAGGTAATGCATGCCAAAACAAAAATTGGTCAATTTTTTGCATGAATTGCCTCCCTTTACTTTTCATTCATTAATTTCTCCTTTATTTGACATTTAATGGCATTTTCCTTGATTTTGGTAAAAATTCCACTACAGCAAATCAGGACACATTATTTTATACTTTAGGGTCAAGGCTATCGGTTTCCAAGAAATCAGCTTTTCCATACCCTGTGTAAAACTATGGTAATTTCAACTATGGCTCTTTGAACTGTGTCAACACTTAGACCTTTTATCAGATCAGCATCAGCTATGTTCAATGATCATATGAGAAGAGTGCTTATAATACTCCTTAATGCCCAGTCATCGCAGATTTACAGTTACTTCAGTAAATGTGTTCTAGTTATTATTATTATTATTATTATTATTATTATTAATTAATTAATTAATTAATTAATTAATTAATTAATTAATTAATTAATTAATTAATTAATTAATTAATTAATTAATTAATTAATTAATTAATATTATAAATGTGTAGGGGTTAAGGATAGTATGTTTTAAGGCATTTTTGAAAGAGCTCAATGCTTATGTTAGGACTTTCTCTTCTTGATAGAAGGGAGACCCAGGGCTGAACATACATGGATTGCCATTCCTATATTGCCTTGTTCTATGCCAGGAGATGCTACAGGCATATACTGAATTTTAAACCTTTACAGTATACACTCATTGCCTCTATAGTCATAGTACTAGCAGTACTAGTAGTAGTTGACTACAGGCCTAGTTGAACCCGTTATCACTCTATAGAGCTCCTGAAAGCCAGAACTCTATGAGTTTGCATGAGTCATTAACTCAACAGAGTAAACATTGGTGGCCATATAAGTGACTGACCATATTGGCAGCTATTATATCGTTATGGAAACAATGGTACTAGATTATAGACTTTTTAATGTATGCTATGCTCTACAGGCTATATACGATGCTTGTACATGCAAGTATAATGGTCAGATTGTCTGCCTCCGGACTGACTGTTCACTATATGTCAAGGGGTGCTTGATGACTCATAATGTGTGCTCTGTGTAGCCTATCGATTCCAGGTTTCTAACCAAATATGGGTACAGGCTATAGCATGCACCCGGTGGTGTATGCAACTAGTGATCTGCATTGTATATAGGTAAGGGGTGAGTGGTGACTGGCATCTAGACAATACAGCAGCGAGTTATAACATTATCAATATTTGAATTAGGCTCCACCCCTAACACTTACATGCATTATTACCATTCTAACGCCCCTACCGGTCAAAACACCACATCTGAACAGCTGAAATGTTAATCATTTTGGAGTATACTCGCTATCTAGTCATTCAGGCTCTCTTCAGGTAGACATATGCTTGTTGAATGTGTTATAAGTCTAGGGGTTTCTTTGCTTAGGACACCTCAACATGGCCAGCGTCTGAAATGTTAAGTTGCTAAGCCGTTTTAGAGCATAGGAGTGATCCACTCTCATAGCACATCTTCACGCAGGCCCGTGTGAGGGTGATGATTTATAATTTCCTGTCCACATATCCAGATGTAGTGCATACACATGGTTTTATAACACAGAATAGGTTATTTAATAAGCTAGTTGACAAATATTTTGAATATATTTTGACTGACTGAATTCCATATTTACACAAAATCCATACAACAAGCAGCCAGCTTTCATGGGTGTAAATCTAGCACCCGAGCACATACCTCTTTATTATAATATTATTAATATATTAATATTATTAATATTACTAATATTATTAATATGATTAATATTATTAATTAATATTATTATAATTAGGGGCATTGTGCAGGGGTTAGTGATAGAATGTTTTGAGGTATTTCTGCATGATCTCACAGCTTATGTTGAAGCCTTTGGCTTCTTGATAGAAGAGACCCATGGGCTGGAGATGCATGGATTGCCATTGCTATATTGGTGTGTTCTAGGCCAGGAACCACTACAGCCATTTTCTGAATGTGAAACCTTTAAAGTATACACCCATTTCCTCTACGGTAATAGTAGTAATACTAGCAGTACTAGTAGGAGCAGTAGTAGTAGGCCCATGCCTGCTTTAATGTGTCATAACTCTATAGATCTCGCGACACCCAGACCCCTAAGTGTTTGCACAGTTCATTAACTCCACAGACTGTATACCCGGATGTGCTGATAGGCAGCGATGGGTCATGTGATCCTTCGCTTGACCCCACCCCCTAACCATCTTCATACCCATAACACATTCACGGGACATTAGGCATGTGTGCGTGGCCTAATATGCAAATATGATGACGCCATAACTCTATGGACCAATCAGATCACCCATCCATCCCGTCACCTTTCTACTGATGGCCATTGTCGTAAATACCCTTGACATAAACATATTCTGTAAGTGACACTCCATGCTTTGCAGAAAATAAATTATGCTAAACAGAACAGAAATATACCTTATGTGATTCTTTTTATAGTTCTACATAGGTAATAACCGCCACTCACCCCTATCTATTACACATGTTAACTAGTGGATTATCACAGTTTAGGTGTTTAAAAATATTTTCTTCAGAAGTCAGATTGGTATTGCTGTTTCCGGATCTGGTGGAACGCAGTGGAATAAAATGTTCAGAAATGGGTCTGTTCTCCGAATAGAATCTTCTTAACACCTTTTGAATCCAGGTTAGGGCAATATGTTTAATTAGTAACGCTCAAGCATAAAGTAAATGATGGGTAGATGGATTTATGGAATGGATGGATATATAGGTTACTGGATAGATGTATGGACTATTAGGTAAATGGATTAACGAAGACAGGTTAATTAAAGGATTATCTAGATTAACGGAGTTTATTATTATTATTATTATTATTATTATTATTATTATTATTATTATTATTATTATTATTATTTTTATTATTATTATTATTATTATTATTATTATTATTATTATTAATTATTATTGGAGTAATAGAGTAATGGATGTTTATTTTGCTAGATTACTGGCTGGTGTGTGGGTGGATTAATAGATAGGTTTTTTTTAATGGATTGGTATATGGATTGGTGGGGAGCTTAATTGTGAATATGTGAATATCATAAGAATGTCGAGTTATCTGGGTCAAATATGTCAGATTTTACCCTACGGTTGTTTCATGGTCATTACCTAGAAAGTATGGTTATGCTATGGAAGCAAATCTAAGGGGTATACAGCTCAACAGTCTATGATGTTTGGACGAGCTGGTCAACCCAGGTGTTAATTTGACCACTATGACCTCAAAAACCCGTCAATGATAAGTACCAAAGGTGTTGATGGTCGGATCAGAAGTTTCATGTTAACAGGAAATCGTCCAAAGTGGTATAAATTAAATGGCTCGATTGTTTAGTATCAATAGATCAAGAATTACAGGAATATTGCCGCTGTCGATTTTATGGTATCAGGACAACAGATCTATATGACATAGAAGGGATTTCGAATCAATGTAACAGATTCCGATTTAATGAAAAAAGTTGAGGAGATAGGGGCGATAGGGTATGGATATGGCTGCAACTCAAATTAGATTATTTGGATTGGATAATGGCAAACTATGGAGGTGATCTCTCCGGATTGAACTTAAAGCTCACATGTCTCTGCTTTTTGGCCAAACTTGATCAATAGTTATGATCAAAATTCAGATATGTATGAGTTGGTCAAAGTTGCACGCTGCTCAGTCACCACCAGAGCTCCTCATTAACCGACCACAATAATATCATCGATCTATCTAATGACGTTGAAGTCGTAATGGGAAAAACTATGGCCGATTGACCCAGATATACGTCGATTTAAATTCTAGCAGTTACGGTTAAACAGTTCCAATCTCTCTTTCAAAAAACAAGAGCTGTTTAAACTTCTTTACCAGAACCAGAAAATCCGTCTATCTGAGAATGATACTATTTGATGGTTAATCTGCATGCGGTAGAGAAAATTCTGTAAATGAAACTATGAACACATAAAAAAACCCATTAATCATTCATTCATGACATAAAAAACGGAGTAGACGAATTGATATTGATAGAGTAAAAATGGAGTAGTAAACTAACGCTGTATTTATAACATTTTAAAAGCGCCAGTGATGCTTTAGAATCACAGATATAGTACCTGAATAAATTAATACATAAATAAGCGGAAAGAAAATGATTTTTGGAAATTTGATGATTGAAATTTTAATCAATCAGCCCTTAATTTTCATAAGGGTTAATTTATTAAAGAGGCAATCACCAAATAGCATAGTAAACTTATAACCAATTTGAATGCATAATTTAATTCACCGCTGGCGCGGTGGGTGGATTAATAGATAGTTGGGTTTTTTAATGGATTGGTATATGGATTGGTGGGAAGATTAATTGTGAATATGTGAATTAGCATTACTAATACATATATCATATAAATGGATGAATAGACGTGAGGGACAGAATGAGCTAGAGAGGAAGGGAGAATGGGATTGATGGATGGATAGATGGATGGGCTGATGACTAGCTGGAGGGAGAAGAGGTTGAATGAATGGATGGATAGATCGATGAATAAGATGGGAATGGATGTCTGGTGGATGAATGGATTGACGGACATCGAGATTGATGGAGAGATGGAGAGATAGCTGGATGGCTGAAAATAGGCAAAAGTTGCGAGATGTGTGGGTGGGTGACTGGATGGACGGATGGACGATAGATAGATAGATAGCCGATGGATGTATATATGAGGCGGCGATATGGATATGTAGAGCTGGAGAGATAGCTGGATGGATGAAGAGAGGCAAGAGTTGCGAGATGGCTGCGTGGATGGATGCATGGATAGTTGGATAGTTGGATAGATGGATAAACGATAGATAGATAGATTTCAGATGGATGTATATATAGCGGAGGTAGGGATATACGAGTCGAAATCTGAATGGATGGAGGGGCGTGCGTACGTACGTGTGAGCGTGGTGCGTACATGTGCGTGCATACTTACGCACGCGATTACGTACTACGTACGTGTCTGTGTGCGTGCGCACGCGTGCACGAGTGTGTGCGTGCGTGCGTGCGTGCGTGCGTGCGTGCGTGTTGGGGGTGGGACGGGGTGTTGGGTGGGGAGGAGCTGTTCTTCAATAATAGCTTATAAATCAGGTTCGTTTGATCAATAATATATAATATTATATTTTAATCCGCCAGTGATTATCCACACAACATACTGAACGATGCTCATGTCAATATTGCCTTTCTCAAGAAAAATGAAGACAAGATAAAACGAGGAAAATGTAGAGCCTACAATTAATTGTGCAATATTATAAGTAAAATATTTTAAATTATATATACTTAACAATCGCTACTAGAACGCGCAGTCCATGGCGCGCCATCGAAAATCCTCACGCTTTGACCAACTTCGCCGTTCAGTACTGCTGTAATGCGGCAATAACCAATTTCGCCCGTTTTTAAACGGCGCAGGTCCATATACCAATTTGTTATTGGTGCACCCTTTTGTAAACGGCGAAGACCCATATGGCCGTTTGTTATTGGCGCGCCCGTTTGTAAACAGCACACTGTCCATATGCAAATTGTTTATTGGCGCGCCCATTTGTAAATGGCGCACTGCCCATGTGTCAATATAAAACTTGCTCCAATAGGAAAAGTACACATATTGTAGATATGGGATTGTCTTCTGGGGGGTCATGACCCCGGGGACATCTTATATTTGCAGTCCAAGACCCCCAGCGAAGAATATGACTATATTTTTGAATACCAGACGAGCTAGGGAACGGATAACACAATGAGCGAAAATGTATTAGCGCGATCTAGTGTGTGCATCAAGTCGATGCAAAACTGACACGAAAATATAGCTGATACAATAAGTGAAATTGGAATATGAAATTGGAATAGAATAGACTAAGACTTAGGGCAGTGAGCTGATGGAATCTATCGGTGATTGAAAGATGAAAGCTGTTGCTGCAGGCGCGGCATAACCTTTTATAGTATTCAACAGAAGTTATGACCAATAGTTTTCTAAATATTCAAGCAAGAGCGTCGGTAGGATGCTACGCACAGAGTGTACGTAGCACAGACTGAATGACTCATAAAATGACGTAGTAAACGTGGCGACGACCGACTTACAATAAGGTGACCTGGTTTCTATATTTCTATAGAGGCGACCCACGACACCAGATACGACACCAGATGTTGGTGAATCAGATGTGGTACATGGTCACTACGTCATGACACCCTTCTGAAATGCAGGCGTAGGCCTAATAAGCAAGGGGCTGGACGTGGGCATGATAGCGTCTGGCGCCAAGAAGATTAGAAAACCAGACACAAATTGTCGAAACAATATCCATCGCTGTCAAGTTTGGGGGAGGTTATCGGATAGAATTCCACACTCATGAGTCAATTAGGCCGCTTTAACTTGTTCGATGTTCTTTTCCTAAGAGAGAAAAATCGGAGTTTGATTAGTCAGGATGACGTCACAATCAATGAGCATCGAATCAAACTCTGGAAAGAAGAACCCAAACGAACATGGTAAAGAGCTCCAAAGAAGTATAAGATATGACTTTAACTTTTTAGAAAATCTTAGTCCGAAAATTATTGCGCTTAGGAAAACCTAGCCTCGAGTCCGTATAGTTCTGTGGAACTGAATTTGTCGAAATTCAAACAAGTTCTTGGTGAATGGTTTTAAGTAGCCAAGAACGGTTTTTGACGAAAATGATTTAGAGAATCGTGAAACGCAACTTTGTAATGATAGAATAACCAGTATTCGTATTGTATGAAAATCAGTTATTTCTATAGACGCGAGTGACAGTAAAAGTTACTCAGGGTATCTGGTGGTAGTATAAGCCACCCATAATTGATAGAGATTGGTGGTAGTATAAGCCACTCATATTTACTTAGAGTTTTATTTAACAGTTTGTTTTCTATCGTGACAGCATAAGTCACACATATCCGTAGCCATATTAGACAGTCAAAAAGAAGAGAATAAATTATCACTTCGATATTCTCGAAGCAAGAGTTTGGGTTGTGTATTGTCCAGTCTGGAAGCGACGGAAGACCACCGTCCCGAGCCACCATCTTTTACCCGAGTCAGATCAGGCCCAGATTATCGAGTATAAATATCGTCACCATTACCTTAGACTAGGCGAGCAGATAATCGTGCTACTGCATCTTTGATAAGAGGTTGTCGCAGCAACCGTTACATCATATTCTTATCAGAGGTGTGGTAGATATATTTCTAAATTAGACCCGAAGATCGAAAATCTTCAATATGTAAATAAATTGTGATTTCTAGCCCTACGTTCGTAGGTCAATGATTAATTTTCAGTTACTTGGTTAGATTTATTGACACGTCTTACTTAAAGAAACAATGTCTATCAAACAAGGTGGTGGGGGGTTCAAAGAATCTTTGTATGACATAGCCTACCAGGCTACCAGCTTAATCACTAGGTGAGGTGTGACCCAAACATAGTTTTAATCAAGTAAGTACTGTTTTATTGTGTGAATAAATAAGTGCTTTTTTGATCTATCGCTCTGCAATTGGATAGTTTGTAAGGACAGATTTAAGTTTTCTGTCATAAGTGTGAGGATTATTTAAAGTGTTTATTAATGTAGTCCAATACACAAATCATACTCAATGTTAGTCACTTCATTTGATCCTTGCGTTATTATTCTCATTAATCACTTTGATCCTTAAGTACAGACATTATGTGTAATCACAAAACAATGGATTAATCAGCGGCTTAAATCGATTCAATTGTCACGGGATTGTTGATGTATACACAAGAATATTTGCGCCCAATGCAGAATTATTGACTAACCGACTGAAGGAATGAATGAATGAACGGGCATACGGATGAACGGATGAACACATGAACAAGCTAAAAATACCAGGCATGAATGAACACATGAATAAATACGGACAGACGTGTCTGAACAACTGAATGAATTGCTTACTAATGGGCGCGCAGATAATCAATTTGCATATGAGCCTGCGATGTTTCAAAATGGACGCACTGATAACCAATTTGCATATGGGCCTGGGCCGTTTACAAATATAGTATAAATATTGTCTTGCATTCAAGTAGCTTACATAGCAAATTTAGTTGAATTCCGCCAAATTTGACTTTCAGGTAGCTCGCTAGCTCCAGCCTGTCACCAGCCCACTGCGGGTGGTGGGTGTGTGTGGGGTAGGGTGAGGGGGAGGTGCGTGGGGGATGGGGCTGGAGGGTGGTGGTGGGGTGGGGGCTAATGTAAATGGTGTTTTGCAGTACCCAATAATATCGTCGTACCTTACATAACAAATTTGATTAAATTCCTCCAAACTGTTTCGGAGGAGATAGCCGGACAGACAGACAGACAGACAGGGGCGATTGCAATTATTCCTCCATGTTTCAAAACGCATGGGGATAGTAACCATTAGACAGCTAATTTTGCGATATCATGGCTATGACTGCTTTGTCATAAATTCGAGGATTTTAACACGGCCATGTCACAGATGTGCCCGTGATATATACCACCCGCACCTATTGCCTATATTTAACTCTTTACGCACTGATGGTTTATAATTCAAGTTAATTGTTATAGGGACAGAAGAATTCCGAAAAAAGACTCAGCCTGGTGTTCATTTTGTGAACAATTGCGCTGAAAGCTGTTGCTGTCTTAGACAGCAACATATTTGTTTCCAAAATGAATACCAAATACCATATGAAATAGAATGATTTGAGAGTCACACCCAAACCAAATTGGACATGGTCTTCTCATTATTTATTGTTAATTATTTTTTCAGATTTTCCCAATGTTTTAGGTATAGTTTATACACGCAGAGCGGGCAGTGTTTTCTGACCGAGGGCCATGTATTATACATAATCCGGTCCATAGATAATACATAGAGGCCGATTTAAGTACGATCGTCTGTGTTCAACATACCGTTATTCCCGCCTAGTGTTTCACGCTTATCTGTAGCGACAGTATCAAGTGAAAATTAATGGTGGTAATTTCGCATATGGAAGCTGGCCCGAGAACACGGCTCGTCGTCCCAGCACTGACAAGCTCTGGCTGCGTCCAGGCACTGCCAAGCCGTCTCAGTAGTGACAGCTGCAGACAAAGGCCTATCAAACAACGCGCTTTGCGACGCTATTTCTCAGTAGTGACAGCTGCAGACAAAGGCCTATCAAACAACGCGCTTTGCGACGCTATTCTGTTCTGTTCTTGGAGTTTCCGCCAATGTCTGGCGCACCACCTTTCGGTGTATTATCCGGGAATCTCTAGAATCCGCAAATTACTGGAGTTTTCCATTAATTATATATTATATTGTATACACACACGCAAACAAGTTCAAGTTCAAGATTATTTATTTTGATATAGAATATACATTTACAGTTTCACAACAGGTAGTCCACCAAAGGCAGAGCCTATGTGGCGGTGGACCCGTACATATAACATATAACAACAATATAGGACATGAGAATACTGAATACATACGGTTAACATGTTATAGTCCTATATATACATATAGGTAACTGTTTCGCTTCCAAGCCTCTGCAGTCTACATTTCCCATGGAGCCTAACTCAGGGTATGCTGAGTACCTCTAAAAAAGCCACAAGCAACTTTCAGTCAAATTTTTTCTAAAATACTCAGCCAATCCAGAGTCATTGCCAATTGGAGTTATTGTCCGCTTCCAGCAGTCCAACAGTTAATAGACGTATGACAATTTACATTTTACAGGGAAAGACATGACAGAGGGATGTGTGCTTATCTTGCTTAAGTTAATTCTATATTACATATTCTTATTATCAATGACAAAGTATTAATTAATTTTTTTTTTTAGGCTGTGATGGTAGAGGTAGTTGTTTGGTAGTTACCATTATGACAGATATTCTTATTCTTATTATTATTATTATTATTATTATTATTATTATTATTATTATTATTATTATTATTTGTTCTGGTGACTGGGTGCAAGTATGAGAATAGCATGCCATGATGGTGAGTGTTTTCCAGAGTCTAGTCCAAACGATCATTAAATCTGACATTTATGTACATGCATGTAGGCCTACACGCGCAAGTGATTTTCCTATCTGTATATAGGTAAATGGTCACAGTTCAAAGACGAGTAAATTTATGTTCACCAGACGCGTAAATGAGTTCACTGTTATTCAAATACATGTAGGAGCATCCAGAAAGCATAAGGTGCACCATATTTTTCTATGTGCAATTGATACTAACTTGATATTTTATAATGCAAGCTTTGTTAGGTAATTCATTTCATTTAAGAGATGATTACGTCTGATATGACGTTTATAGCAGAGTTTCCTGGAGATGGATTCAATTTTCGACATTGAATCGCTTCCAATCAGGCCAAACAAGAGAGTTGTGTCAAGTAACATCTGGAGAATAAGATTCTCATCCTTGCTTATTAATTCCCAGCTATCTGCCGCCACTAGATGCTCGATTTCCGCTATATAGATGCTTCTGATATCTGCAAATTCTGGACACTGAACTAGGAAATTCATACGGTCTTCTATAACCTTCTTACAAAAAGGACAGGCATCATTCTCATATTGATTAAATTTGGATCTGTGTGCTTGCAGATAGTATGTACCGGTTAGTAACCTTGCCTTGATGGCGGCACGTTTTACATCATATGTATTTGCTGTCACTGTTGACCAGATCGGATGTGGCCTTCCGTTATCAAGGATGTCAACATTCACAAACCGGGCTGATGATTTCTGCTTAATGTCTTCCTTTAGCATCTCTAGGACCACTGTTTACAGTCTTTTGGACATATGTTATTGAAAAACAGCGCCATCATACGACTATGACGTGATTTTGACGTTATACCAGGGGCATTAACTCGTAACGCGAATGACGCGGTAACGCAAATCCCACTCAGCGTTTTCTATACTAACTACCTCTATGATCCCACTTGACGCGGGAAACAAAGCGAAACAGGCGAAATAAATAAATAAATAAATAGCCAAACACGTAAACAAACAAACATGTATATAATCAAATAGATATGGCGTGCTGCAGTGAATTTAAAGGTGGAAAATCAAAAGATAAAAAATGTAGACTGATCATAGTTGAGGGTGCTCATGCTCTGCGATCGGATGCACAAATTAAAAGGGGAAGCATGAAAATTGTGTGTTTTTTAGTTTCCAAAAGATAAGGAAAGGATAGAAATTCATGTTATAGTCATACTATTTGCTACACCATGCCTATACATGCCTATAATTAACACCAGGTGGGACTGTGGGTTGCACATCTTCAAATATCATGCACATTCGCCTACGCATTGCGAATATAATTGGTGTAGGCAAGAATTTTTGAACGACACTATTCTAAGCACGCACGCGCGCATCCATTAAGTTAATGCTAATACAGGAACTTATTTTGAGCACTTGTTTTGCACTATGGAAAATAATATCAGGGCCGGTGTGCGCTCCACACCAGCACGGCACTTTTTGAGCTCGCAAAACAAAATTTTTTTAATAGTTATATATCGCAACCATTTCCAGTTTCCAACTCTATAAATTTATTAATTAAATATAATCTGCTAATTCTTTTTTAACTTATTTTATTGTATCATGTGTACAAAGGGATTGGGCACAAGTTCTAACAATGTATTTCCGTCATCTCCCAACTGAATATATGAGAGAGAGAGAGAGAGAGAGAGAGAGAGAGAGAGAGAGAGAGAGACATTAGTAGCGCTTCAGAGTCAGATTTTAAACTTTACTGGCCAAGTTTGAGTACTTTCAGCAGCAGCAGACGCAGTACCACTAGCAGCAGCGATCAGCAGCAGCAGCAGCAGCAGCAGCAGCAGCAGCAGCAGCAGCAGCAGCAGCAGCAGTAGTAGTAGCAGTAGTAGCAGTAGTAGCAGTAGTAGTAGTAGTAGTAGTATTCATCATTTTTCTGAACAGTTCTCAATTTGTATCAGCTCATCTCTAACCCGGGCAACTTCTAGTTAATAAATATTGTTGCGTTGTTATAGTATCATCAACATTGTATAGGGAGGATCAGCATAACATGGTTCCCTATGTACGTGTATAGGTGAGTGAGTGATAGCGGCGGCGCGCGTGCGTGCGGGCGTGCGCTGGCTCGTGCCTGCGTGTGCGTGTGTATGAGCATTTACGTGAGTAACTGCGAGCCTCAAATTTGTAGGAGCGCAGACGGAACAAGTCCGGGTTGAATACTTGCCACAGTAAAATCAAAATTGATCAGGAGGTTTAACCAATAGTGGGATCAACGAGGTCTGTATTCACGGTGCGCCCCACCCACCCACCCCACCAGTGTTTGAGACATGTGCCTCGTGGGTGCCCCCCCCCCCCCCCCAATTGAACTTTGAGATTTTTTGTTTTTAACCGACTGTAAAATAAGCGGATGTGATATAAGAACTGTTTGTCGCAATGTATGTGTGTGCATTCAATATGAAACTATGTAACCGAAACGCCGTAACCAACAAGTTCACGCGGTCGATAGTGAGATGGCGAGACGTCACGTAGTCGACGACAGGATAGATTACTTGCATAACATCTTTAGAGGGGCATTCCCATCTCTCGCCTATCGCCCTACTAGGCCAATTTGTACATTTCACCACAATACTAATTTGCATAGCGAGCATTAGCCAAAACAATCCATGACATAATGATATACACCACTCCCTGATTTTCCGTGCTTTAACTGTGTATTTTTCAGCGAAATTGTCATTGACGTTGTTATTAGAATCGGCACGCCATATGTTTGGTAGGTATGATAAAGTATCATCTGCCAGCTGTATCCACGTATCGTACGGCATTGCCTCTACATAAAAAGCATATGCACTAAATTTGAGACATTGGTAAGAAAAAGCAGTGGAATTTTAAATTCTCTTTACGTACTACAGTAGCCTAGTCACCGCATTGATTTTACACGCCATGTTAGATGGTGGGTAACAGCAAGACGGAATGGTTGCCTTTGGTAAGTTGGAACTTCAAATTAACCCATGTAGTTCCACTATCTTAATCTCAATGCGGCCATACCAGTGATCTGTTGACTGTTCGGAATGAAATTCCACATGAAAAATAGACAGCAACAGCTTCCAGTTAAATTAGTTTCAAAACAGTCAACATAATTTTCTTAATTATAATTGATTTTTATGCTCCCAAAAGATATTGATTAGGCATAGACAGCGTTTTGTCTGTCAGTCAATTTGTTCATTCATTCTCCCATCCAACCGTCTATCCATCCATCTGTTCATCCTCTACCAGTTTGTCTGTGTCATACTTTCGAGATTGTCTGGTCACACTGTGCACGTTCGTTCAATCGCCAGAGCATAGTTTCAAAAGTGTATATACGTGTATGCTCATGAAACGTGTTATCTGAGTATTTGCATATAAGTTAGGAAGAATGTGTGCATATGTCAATACCCAATCAATCTGGCCATCTTCTGGCCATATGGTCATTTCTCCATTTGCCCATTCGTTCGTCCATCCATTCACCCTCCATCGGTTTGCCTGAGACATTGTTTCAAGATTGTTATGTGTATGACCTTGAAACATGGAGGGTGGATATATCTTTAGAATGTGTGCGGGTACCACAACTAGGTCCGTCCATCCATCCATCTGTTCATCCAATCGTTCATCTATCTATTCACACTATGCACATTTGTCCACTGTACAGACCATAGTTTCAAACGTTTTATATACATGTATGATCATGAAACATGTGATGTGCATGTGATATATCTCACTAAGAATGTGCGCATGTATCAAACTAGGCCAGTCTGCCCATCCATCCATCCCTCTTTACTTCTCCATCTGTTCATTCATCTGTCCATACTTTCACAGTCTACTGGTTTCTCTGGACCGATGGACCATAGTTTCAAAAGTCTTATATGTATAATCTTATTCTGATCATATATGCCGTTTAATATATAATTATGTTATTACGTAGATTGAAGCCATGGCCATGCAAGCAAATATCAAGAACTTTTTTTCGAAGCGGGGAGCTGAATCCACTGATTTAACAGAGCCAGGAAGCCATAGAAGATCCCGAAGACAAGATGAGGATAATTCAGATGAACCAATAACTACCTGTGAAGAAGACGTTTTCCTGGATGATTACTCAGATTCCAGGACCAGCAGATATAAGTAGTGGGAGAAGTGAAGGTCCACTACAACCAAAAGACATATCCTTTCCATCAACTCGTTTCGGAGTTAAACAACGTTCATTCAGATCGGCATGGTATACTTCCTATAGTTGGCTGGAATATTCTGTATGTAAGGATGCAGCATTTTGCTTCTGCTGCCGCATGTTTCCAGTACCAAACAAACTACTGACAGAAAATGTTTTCACATGTCATGCGCTATGTATACAACAACAGCATACACGAGGAATTCCTGGACTTCGTTCGCCTCAATGAACTGAATGCTGAGTATTTGAAAGAGAAACTGTGTGATGGTCTCACATCATGTGAAATCAAAATTAGTGACTGTGTAGCGCAAACATATGATGGAGCGTCTGTCATGAGTGGTTGTAACAGAGGTGTTCAATCATTGTTCCGAGATGAAAAAGCACCAAACGTGGGTTATATTCACTGCTATAATCATAGACTTTATTTAGTCATAGTAGACAGTGCGAAATCAGTAAGAAAGATTCATCGAGTGATTCGGATTTGGATGGCCAGAATGAACCTATAGTGGGAGCTGTAGGAACACCGAAGGTAGCGCAAACCAAACATTCACTGGTAGCTCAACCTCAACTACCTCCAGGACCAGCAGATATAAGTAGTGGGAGAAGTGAAGGTCCACTACAACCAAAAGACATATCCTTTCCATCAACTCGTTTCGGAGTTAAACAACGTTCATTCAGATCCGCATGGTATACTTCCTATAGTTGGCTGGAATATTCTGTAAGTAAGGATGCAGCATTTTGCTTCTGCTGCCGCATGGTTCCAGTACCAAACAAACCACTGACAGAAAATGTTTTCACATCAGTAGGCTACCGACAATGGAAGAAGGCAAATGAGAAAGATGCAGGATTCGCTCAGCATGAACGAAGAGATTATCACCATCTCACATTTTTCGCATGGAAAGAGTTTCAAGAGTATGTCAGTAAAGGACGAATGGTTGATGTTGCACTTATATCAGCACATGAAAAGAATCTATGTGAGAATAGACATTATATGAAGCAGATTGCTCGTGTTCTCTCCTTGACAGCAAGACAGAAAATTGCCAAAAAGAGGCCATAGAGAAGCTATTGATAGCGAGAATAGAGGAAATTTCTTGGAAATTCTTGAACTTTTAAGTGAACAAGATGGCATAGTTAAAAGCAGACTTACAGGACGACAAAGAGTAAAGTATACAAGCCCAGAAATTCAGAACGAAATACTTGCTGTGATAGCAGGGATGATTAGATCAGAAATCAGTAAGGAAGTTCATGCCAGTGTTGACTACTCGGTGATGATGGATGAATCCAAAGACATAAGTAAAAGAGAACAACTCTCAGTTGGCATGCACTATGTATACAACAACAGCATACACGAGGAATTCCTGGACTTCGTTCGCCTCAATGAACTGGATGCTGAGTATTTGAAAGACAAACTGTGTGATGGTCTCACATCATGTGAAATCAAAATTAGTGACTGTGTAGCGCAAACATATGATGGGGCGTCTGCCATGAGTGGTTGTAACAGAGGTGTTCAATCATTGTTCCGAGATGAAAAAGCACCAAGCGTAGGTTATATTCACTGCTATAATCATATACTTAATTTAGTCATAGTAGACAGTGTGAAATCAGTAAGAATGGCAGAGAACTTCTTCAGTTTCCTTGAAGAACTGTATGTCTTTGTATCATCACATGTGCCTTATGAGCTATTTCTTAAGAAGCAGAAAGAACTTTCTCCTGGGAAACAAATCCGTGCCCTGAAGGAACTGAGTGACACCAGATGGGCATGTCAGTATATAGCATGCAATGTTATGTTGGATACACTACCAAGTGTGATTAGTACACTTAAGGAAATAGAAGAGTCCCACACAGGAAAAAGAGCACACGATGCCAGATGTCTGCTGATGAATTTCAACTTTACAACAGTTGCTTGTTTGGTTAGGTTCACTCACATTCTCTGCCAAACAAAGTTACTATCAGACATGCTCCAATCACCAGCACTAGATTTGTCAGCAGCTGCAGATGAGATTGAAACCATACAAACAGATCTTCAAGAGCAGTGGTGTGAGAAGGTGTGGCACAGTCTATGGCAGAAATGCATTGACTTGGCTAAATCTCTGGATATTGATGTCGTTCCACCAGCCAAGCGGCAGCGTGCTGGAACACTACTGAGACGTCTTGCAGATAGCAGTGTTATGACACCAACACGGCAGCGTGATGATGGTGATCAGAGTACTAATGAGGATCAATATCGGGTCACACTGTACTACCCTGTAATGGACAAGCTCGTGTCTGAATTGGGAAGAAGATTTGATTCTGCCAACAGAGAATTTCTAAGATCCATATCCTCATTGGACCCTAAAGGTTCCAAGTTCCTGGACAATGCACAGCTCGCTACAATGACGGAACAGTGTGATATTGGCAATGAATATCTAGAAGTGGAACTGAGACAAGCCATGAGGTTAGTTGAGAGTAAGAGATCTACCAGGGTGAAGATTGGGAGTATTAGTGAGTTTGCTACATTCATTGGGGTTTACAAGGATGCATTCCCTGACCTGTGTAGGTTATTGAATATCGCGTTGGTGTTACCACCCACATCAGCCTCATGTGAGCGAAGTTTCTCATCTATGCGTCATATTAAGAGCTATCTGCGAAGCACCATGTCAGACTCAAAACTCTTATCTTTGGAGGTAATTGGCATCCATACACAGAGAGCGAAACAAATCAATATGAATAACTTCATAAACATTTTCGCTGGAAAGCACAACAATAAGAACTTCCAACTATTTTGAATGAACGTTCAACCGTGAATCATTGTTTATTAGCTTTATTAGCAGTAGCTGATAGAACTGACATATAATGGCCTGCATACTTTTCCTCTTATGTTACGTTTATAGAAACCATTACATCCAATTAATAACCATTCATCAATCATCATCTTAACACAAGTGTAATTATGAACTGGAAAGTGAAGAACTGACAGACACAAAAACCATAATAGTTAAAATTCTACTAACTTAATTTATCGCTATAGATCTTGAAATACAATATCTATTGTAAGTAACATACAAAAAGTATGTTACTATATTTTTGACTTATTGGTCAGGCTTACATAATCCATAATTATAATCCTGATCAATCCAAATATATTGCTTCCTAGTTCCAGCCAATTCACAGCTAAAACACATTTTTATCTGACTAGAAACTGAAAGGTTTTTACCCTGGAATACCTCACATTTCGCCCGAGCTTCATCAGCCACGCTGACTTCTCGTTGTCATCATTGTCACCAGGACTAGCGAGAATAATGAGAAGTCAGAGTTCTAGATGAAGCTCCTGTGGAATGGGAGAAATATTCCAAGGTTAAACCTTTTATTTTCGAGTTAAAATGTGTTTTACCCATACACGCCTAATGTTTTATTCTAAATCATCACATGATGAGAAAAATTACAACGGGCCAACGTTGTAATGCCAACTACGATCTGCCAACCTGTTGCCAAGGTTGGCCCAATGTCTACATGTTGTCTGGGATCCGTGTGATGGCATATGAGGGAAATAATTGTTTTTATCAATACATTATGGCGGTAGTCAATAAAAGAATATAAAATATAAATACACGCAGTATGGCGTATTCAAATACAGTCTAATCAAAGTATGGTGTTGTTGCTGTAGTAGTAGTGGTGGCGGCAGCGGCGGCGGCGGTGATACCTACAGTTGCTGTTGCTCCTGCTGCTGTTACTCCTACTACTACTACTACTACTACTACTACTACTACTACTACTACTACTACTACTACTACTACTACTACTACTACTACTACTACTACTACTACTACTACCACCACCACCCACCCACCCACCCACCCAACCGCCACCACCACCACCGCCAACACCACCATAGCATTATGTGAGAACTTAATTTAATTATAAGTGTGAGGATGGCCATGCTGCATTCTGCTATTATCGAAATTACAGAGGACGAAGGAAAATAGGAACACGTTAGGTGTGTATTGATGAATTACATTTGAAAATGCAGATGATGACATCTGCGCCCATGCAGATAAAACAATTTCTGGGTGGGTGTGGAGCTTCAAGCCCCTAAAACCAACAGTCGGATGAGTGCCCCCCTAGTAATGACAGTGCCCCTTGGGTGCCCCCCTACTTAGATGGGCCTTGCTACGCCGCTGACCCCACCACCCACGCATTTGTAAACATTATATTCTAAGGCCATCTCCTGCATTTCAGGATATACATATCGACATAGGCTACTGTTGCCTGCAAATTTACCCCGTTTTGCGCAGTTTCTGCTGAAAAACAGTTGACTAAATTGAGAAAATCTGTATGTCAGCTGGCTACGACCATATAACGTGCAGTCGATGGCACGCCATCGCAAATACCCATGCGTTCATTAACCTTTTAGCCTGACAACTGTACCCCTCCCATAAGGCCGGAGTCCAATATAACAGTGATTTCACGAACTGGAATCGTGTATGGGTAACTCAAATATAACAAATTTGATTGAATTCCGATGAAATAGCTGGATGGGCCGAACGTAAGGCCGTGCAACAAGTGCATTCGCACACGACCTCAAATTTCCAGCCCCCACCCCCTCCCAAAGTGACACACAAATCGTTTTTGTATTTCTTTGCCCCTCTGTAACTTCAAGTTACAGACATAGCTGTCATAACTATAAGACCGGTGTGGCCAAATCCCACAGCCCTCTGACCCCACTCTGACTCCACCCGACCACCCCCACACCCCACACCCCACACCACCAAGCGGCTTTACGTTTGAAACACAACCGGAACTTTAGCTATTTCTCGGGGGGGGGGGGGCCAGAACAAGAATTTTCAAAAAATTTGCACAGGGCTCCCTCTAAGTTCGGTCCTGTGAGAAATATCTTTGCTTTACAAATACACGGATAATACTTAATTTTACAGAGCAATCAAATCTGTAAGAAAGATTGCAGATCGAAGATGAAACTGAATAAGCTTAGCAATTTTACGTAGCATTTTTGTTTATGTACGTACATGGTATCGTGGAAATTAGCCAACGATCATCATGAGACTTGTAATGGCATAAAGCTGAGTATGTCAGATAAATGCACAACTATGTTTCATTTTTCTCTATCATAATGATCAATGGTTTAAGTATTGGATTTTCCCTAATTTGTGCAAATTTTAAAACAGTGTCACTGTGAGATATGACCGTATAGGATATAAGCCCTACCATTCCACAGAGGCATGGGAAATTTTGAGCTGATAGCAAATATGTTATAATATGCGCCAGACTAATCATAATCGCTTAGGCCTACGCGATTTCAGAAACTACTCATACTTCTAATCAAATAGGAATTAAAACCCACAACACAACGCCATTGATCATGGAAATGCAAATTTGATTCTTCACGGTGAAATTCTGAGTAATAGCAAAAACACACATTTGTAGTCAATATTTCATGGAGCCTGCCCGAACACCGATTTTTAGTCAAGTGTGTGTAGACCAATATCTAGACCTATCAAGCGAGTATAGACGGCGGCCTAGACGCTGGTCTAATCGACGTTATTTTAAATCAAAACGTGTATATCTGGATTAAGTTATAATATTAACATAAATGGGCTATAAACTACAAAATTATTATTAACCATATCGCACCTGTTAAATAAGTGAATTTGATGTAAAAAGGCAACAATTGCTGGATCTATTAGCAAAACGTAATTGTTTTTAAGTCACAACAAAATATAATGATACACAATTTAAAAAATATCGAAATAAACTAAATCAAATAATCAGAACAGCTAAAATAATGTACTACAAAAATAAATTCAACGAGCGAAAAGATGGGTTCTACTAAAAGGAATAACGACTAACGAATAAAGAATAAAGAATAACGAATAACGAATAAAGCATAACGAATAAAGAATAACGAAAAACGAATAACGAATAACACAGAATAACAGCCATTTTATATGGAGTAACTCGAAATAACAGATATATTATATGGAATAACATATTATGACAGCCATTTTACATGGAATAACATGGCATAACAACCATTTTATAAGGAATAACACGGAATAACAGCCAATACATATGGAATAACACGGAATAACGGCCATATTAAATGGAATAACATGGAATAACAGCCATTTTATATGGAATAACACTGAATAACAGGCATAGTAATGGAATAACATGGAATAACAGCCATTTTATAAGGAAAAACACCGAATAACAGCCATTTTACATGGAGTAACTCGAAATAACAGATATATTATATGGAATAACATATTATGACAGCCATTTTACATGGAATAACATGGCATAACAACCATTTTATAAGGAATAACACGGAATAACAGCCAATACATATGGAATAACACGGAATAACGGCCATATTAAATGGAATAACAGCCATTTTATAAGGAACAACACGGAATAACATCCATTTTATATGGAATAACACGGAATAATGGCCATATTAAATGGAATAACATGGAATAACAGCCATTTTATATTTAATAAGACAGAATAACGGCCATATTAAATGGAATAACAGCCATTTTATATGGAATAACACGGAATAACATCCATTTTAAATGGAATAACATGGAATAACAGGCATTGTATATGGAATAACACGGAATAACAGCCAATACATATGGAATAACACAGAATAATGGTCATATTAAATGGAATAACATGGAATAATGGCCATATTAAATGGAATAACACGGAATAACAGCCATTTTATATTTAATAAGACAGAATAACGGCCATATTAAATGGAATAACAGCCATTTTATATGGAATAACACGGAATAACATCCATTTTAAATGGAATAACATGGATTAACAGGCATTGTCTATGGAATAACACGGAATAACAGCCAATACATATGGAATAACACGGAATAATGGCCATATTAAATGGAATAACATGGAATAACAGCCATTTTATAAGGAATAACATGGAATAACAGCCATTTTAAACGGAATAACATGGAATAACAGCCATATTAAATGGAATAATGAATAACGAATAAAGAATAATGAATAACGAATAAAGAATAACGAATAACGAATAACACAGAATAACAGCCATTTTATAAGGAATAACTCGGAATAACAGACATTATATGGAATAACATATTATGACAGCCATCTTATATGGAATAACACAGAATAACAACCATAGTAAATGGAATAACATGGAATAATAACCATTTTATAAGGAATAACACGGAATAACAGCCAATACATATGGAATAACACGGAATAACGGGCATATTAAATGGAATAACATGGAATAACAGCCATTTTATATGGAATAACACTGAATAACAGGCATAGTACATGGAATAACAGCCATCTTATAAGGAATAACATGTAATAACAGCCATTTTATATGGAATAACACAGAATAACGGCCATATTAAATGGAATAACATGGAATAACAGCCATTTTATAAGGAATAACACGGAATAACAGCCATTTTATATGGAATAAGACAGAATAACGGCCATATTAAATGGAATAACAGCCATTTTATATGGAATAACATGGAATAACATCCATTTTAAATGGAATAACATGGAATAACAGACATTGTATATGGAATAACTCGGAATAACGGCCATAGTAAAGGGAATAACAGCCATTTTTATAAGGAATAACATGGAATAACAGTCATTTTATAAGGAATAACATGGAATAACAGCCATTTTAAACAGAATAACAGGGAATAAAGGCCATATTAAATGGAATAACGAATAACGAATAAAGAATAACGAATAACGAATAAAGAATAACGAAAAACGAATAACAAAGAATAACAGCCATTTTACATGGAATAACCCAGAATAACAGACATATTATATGGAATAACATACTATGACAGCCATTTTATATGGAATAACACGGAATAACGGCTATATTAAATGGAATAGCATGGAATAACAGCCATTTTATATGGAATAACACAGAATAACAGCCATTTAAAATGGAATAACATGGAATAACACGCATTGCATATGGAATAACTCGGAATAACGGCCATAGTAAAGGGAATAACAGACATTTTATAAGGAATAACATGGAATAACAGCCATTTTATAAGGAATAACATGGAATAACAGCCATTTTAAACGGAATAACATGGAATAACAGCCATATTAAATGGAATAATGAATAACGAATAAAGAATAATGAATAACGAATAAAGAATAACGAATAACACAGAATAACAGCCATTTTATAATGAATAACGCAGAATAACAGACATTATATGGAATAACATATTATGACAGCCATTTTATATGGAATAACACGGAATAACAACCATAGTAAAAGGAATAACATGGAATAACAACCATTTTATAAGGAATAACACGGAATAACAGCCAATACATATGGAATAACATGGAATAACGGGCATATTAAATGGAATAACATGGAATAACAGCCATTTTATATGGAATAACACTGAATAACAGGCATAGTAAATGGAATAACATGGAATAACAGCCATTTTATAAGGAAAAACATGGAATAACAGCCATTTTATATGGAATAACACAGAATAACGGCCATATTAAATGGAATAGCATGGAATAACAGCGATTTTATAAGGAATAACACGGAATAACAGCCATTTTATATGGAATAAGACAGAATAACGGCCATATTAAATGGAATAACAGCCATTTTATATGGAATAACATGGCATAACATCCATTTTAAATGGAATAACATGGAATAACAGGCATTGTATATGGAATAACACGGAATAACAACCATAGTAAAAGGAATAACATGGAATAACAACCATTTTATAAGGAATAACACGGAATAACAGCCAATACATATGGAATAACATGGAATAACGGGCATATTAAATGGAATAACATGGAATAACAGCCATTTTATATGGAATAACACTGAATAACAGGCATAGTAAATGGAATAACATGGAATAACAGCCATTTTATAAGGAAAAACATGGAATAACAGCCATTTTATATGGAATAACACAGAATAACGGCCATATTAAATGGAATAACATGGAATAACAGCGATTTTATAAGGAATAACACGGAATAACAGCCATTTTATATGGAATAAGACAGAATAACGGCCATATTAAATGGAATAACATCCATTTTATATGGAATAACATGGCATAACATCCATTTTAAATGGAATAACATGGAATAACAGGCATTGTATATGGAATAACTCGGAATAACGGCCATAGTAAAGGGAATAACAGCCATTTTATATGGAATAACATGGAATAACAGCAATTTTATAAGAAATAACATAGAATAACAGCCATTTTAAATGGAATAACATGGAATAATGGCGATATTAAATGGAATAACGAATAACGAACAACGAATAAAGAATAACGAATAAAGAATAACGAATAACACAGAATAACAGCCATTTTACATGGAATAACCCGGAATAACAGACATATTATAAGGAATAACATATCATGACAGCAATTTTATATGGAATAGCACAGAATAACAACCATAGTAAATGGAATAACATGGAATAACAGCCATTTTATAAGGAAAAACATGAAATAACAGCGATTTTATATGGAATAACACGGAATAACAGCCATTTTAAATGGAATAACATGGAATAACAGCCATATTAAATGGAATAATGAATAACGATTAAAGAATAAAGAATAACGAATAACACAGAATAACAGCCATTTTACATGGAATAACTCGGAATAACAAACATATTATATGGAATAACATATTATGACAGCCATTTTATATGGAATAACACGGAATAACAACCATAGTAAATGGAATAACATGGAATAACATCCATTTTATAAGGAATAACACGGAATAATAGCCAATACATATGGAATAACAAGGAATAACGGCCATATTAAATGGAATAACATAGAATAACCGCCATTTTATATGGAATAACACTGAATAACAGGCATAGTAAATGGAATAACATGGAATAACAGCCATTTTATAAGGAATAACACGGAATAACAGCCATTTTATATTTAATAAAACAGAATAACGGCCATATTAAATGGAATAACATCCATTTTATATGGAATAACACGGAATAACATCCATTTTAAATGGAATAACATGGAATAACAGGCATTGTATATGGAATAACTCGGAATAACAGCCATAGTAAAGGGAATAACAGCCATTTTATAAGGAATAACATGGAATAACACCCATTTTTATAAAGAATAATATGGAATGACGGCCATATTAAATGGAAGAACGAAGGACGAATAAAGAATAATGAAGAACGAATAATGAACAAAGAATAACGAATAACGAATAACGAATAAAGAATAAGGAAAAACGAATAACGAATAACACAGAATAACAGCCATTTTACATGGAATAACTCGGAATAACAGACATATTATATGGAATAACATATTATGACAGCCATTTTATATGGAATAACACGGAATAACGGCCATATTAAATGAAATAACATGGAATAACAGCCATTTAATATGTAATAACATGGAATAACAGCCATTTTAAATGGAATAACATGGAATAACAGGCATTGTATATGGAATAACTCGGAATAACGGCCATAGTAAAGGGAATAACAGCCATTTTATAAGGAATAACATGGAATAACAGCCATTTTATAAGGAATAACAGCCATTTTATAAGGAATAACAGCCATTTTAAATGGAATAACATGGAATAACGGCCATATTAAATGGAATAACGAATAACGAATAAAGCATAATGAATAAAGAATAATGAATAACGAATAACATAGAATAACAGCCATTTTACATGGAATAACTCGGAATAACAGACATATTATATGGAATAATATATTATAACAGCCATTTTATATGGAATAACACGGAATAACACCCATAGTAAATAGAATAACATGGAATGACAACCATTTTATAAGGAATAACACGGAATAATAGCCAATACATATGGAATAACAAGGAATAACGGCCATATTAAATGGAATAACATAGAATAACCGCCATTTTATATGGAATAACAGGCATAGTAAATGGAATAACATGGAATAACAGCAATTTTATATTTAATAAGACAGAATAACGGCCATATTAAATGGAATAACAGCCATTTTATATGGAATAACACGGAATAATATCCATTTTAAATGGAATAACATGGAATAACAGGCATTGTATATGGAATAACACGGAATAACAACCATAGTAAAAGGAATAACATGGAATAACAACCATTTTATAAGGAATAACACGGAATAACAGCCAATACATATGGAATAACATGGAATAACGGGCATATTAAGTGGAATAACATGGAATAACAGCCATTTTATATGGAATAACACTGAATAACAGGCATAGTAAATGGAATAACATGGAATAACAGCCATTTTATAAGGAAAAACATGGAATAACAGCCATTTTATATGGAATAACACAGAATAACGGCCATATTAAATGGAATAACATGGAATAACAGCGATTTTATAAGGAATAACACGGAATAACAGCCATTTTATATGGAATAAGACAGAATAACGGCCATATTAAATGGAATAACAGCCATTTTATATGGAATAACATGGCATAACATCCATTTTAAATGGAATAACATGGAATAACAGGCATTATATATGGAATAACTCGGAATAACGGCCATAGTAAAGGGAATAACAGCCATTTTATATGGAATAACATGGAATAACAGCAATTTTATAAGAAATAACATAGAATAACAGCCATTTTAAATGGAATAACATGGA
The DNA here is from genome assembly GCA_034401795.1 of Chaetoderma sp. LZ-2023a. Taxonomy (NCBI): domain Eukaryota; kingdom Metazoa; phylum Mollusca; class Caudofoveata; order Chaetodermatida; family Chaetodermatidae; genus Chaetoderma; species Chaetoderma sp. LZ-2023a. Next base: position 27,594 of record JAVVLW010001081.1, read on the forward strand.
ATAATGGCGATATTAAATGGAATAACGAATAACGAACAACGAATAAAGAATAACGAATAAAGAATAACGAATAACACAGAATAACAGCCATTTTACATGGAATAACCCGGAATAACAGACATATTATAAGGAATAACATATCATGACAGCAATTTTATATGGAATAGCACAGAATAACAACCATAGTAAATGGAATAACATGGAATAACAGCCATTTTATAAGGAAAAACATGAAATAACAGCGATTTTATATGGAATAACACGGAATAACAGCCATTTTAAATGGAATAACATGGAATAACAGCCATATTAAATGGAATAATGAATAACGATTAAAGAATAAAGAATAACGAATAACACAGAATAACAGCCATTTTACATGGAATAACTCGGAATAACAAACATATTATATGGAATAACATATTATGACAGCCATTTTATATGGAATAACACGGAATAACAACCATAGTAAATGGAATAACATGGAATAACATCCATTTTATAAGGAATAACACGGAATAATAGCCAATACATATGGAATAACAAGGAATAACGGCCATATTAAATGGAATAACATAGAATAACCGCCATTTTATATGGAATAACACTGAATAACAGGCATAGTAAATGGAATAACATGGAATAACAGCCATTTTATAAGGAATAACACGGAATAACAGCCATTTTATATTTAATAAAACAGAATAACGGCCATATTAAATGGAATAACATCCATTTTATATGGAATAACACGGAATAACATCCATTTTAAATGGAATAACATGGAATAACAGGCATTGTATATGGAATAACTCGGAATAACAGCCATAGTAAAGGGAATAACAGCCATTTTATAAGGAATAACATGGAATAACACCCATTTTTATAAAGAATAATATGGAATGACGGCCATATTAAATGGAAGAACGAAGGACGAATAAAGAATAATGAAGAACGAATAATGAACAAAGAATAACGAATAACGAATAACGAATAAAGAATAAGGAAAAACGAATAACGAATAACACAGAATAACAGCCATTTTACATGGAATAACTCGGAATAACAGACATATTATATGGAATAACATATTATGACAGCCATTTTATATGGAATAACACGGAATAACGGCCATATTAAATGAAATAACATGGAATAACAGCCATTTAATATGTAATAACATGGAATAACAGCCATTTTAAATGGAATAACATGGAATAACAGGCATTGTATATGGAATAACTCGGAATAACGGCCATAGTAAAGGGAATAACAGCCATTTTATAAGGAATAACATGGAATAACAGCCATTTTATAAGGAATAACAGCCATTTTATAAGGAATAACAGCCATTTTAAATGGAATAACATGGAATAACGGCCATATTAAATGGAATAACGAATAACGAATAAAGCATAATGAATAAAGAATAATGAATAACGAATAACATAGAATAACAGCCATTTTACATGGAATAACTCGGAATAACAGACATATTATATGGAATAATATATTATAACAGCCATTTTATATGGAATAACACGGAATAACACCCATAGTAAATAGAATAACATGGAATGACAACCATTTTATAAGGAATAACACGGAATAATAGCCAATACATATGGAATAACAAGGAATAACGGCCATATTAAATGGAATAACATAGAATAACCGCCATTTTATATGGAATAACAGGCATAGTAAATGGAATAACATGGAATAACAGCAATTTTATATTTAATAAGACAGAATAACGGCCATATTAAATGGAATAACAGCCATTTTATATGGAATAACACGGAATAATATCCATTTTAAATGGAATAACATGGAATAACAGGCATTGTATATGGAATAACTCGGAAAAACAGCCATAGTAAAGGGAATAACAGCCATTTTATAAGGAATAACATGGAATAACAACCATTTTATAAAGAATAATATGGAATGACGGCCATATTAAATAGAAGAACGAATGACGAATAAAGAATTATGAAGAACGAATAACGAATAAAGAATAAGGAAAAACGAATAACGAATAACACAGAATAACAGCCATTTTACATGGAATAACTCGGAATAACAGACATATTATATGGAATAACATATTATGACAGCCATTTTATATGGAATAACACGGAATAACGGCCATATTAAATGGAATAACATGGAATAACAGCCATTTTATATGTAATAACATGGAATAACAGCCATTTTAAATGGAATAACATGGAATAACAGGCATTGTATATGGAATAACTCGGAATAACAGCCATAGTAAAGGGAATAACAGCCATTTTATAAGGAGTAACATGGAATAACGGCCATATTAAATGGAATAACGAATAACGAATAAAGAAAAACGAATAACGAATAACACATAATAACAGCCATTTTACATGGAATAACTTGGAATAACAGACATATTATATGGAATAACATATTATGAGAGCCCTTTTATATGGAATAACACGGAATAACGGCCATATTAAATGGAATAACATAGAATAACCGCCATTTTATATGGAATAACACTGAATAACAGGCATAATAAATGGAATAACATAGAATAACCGCCATTTTATATGGAATAACACTGAATAACAGGCATAATAAATGGAATAACATGGAATAACAGCCATTTTATAAGGAAAAACACGGAATAACAGCCATTTTATATGGAATAACACGGAATAACTGCCATACTAAATGGAATAACATGGAATAACATCCATTTTATAAGGAATAACATGGAATAACAGCCATTTTATATTGAATAACACGGAATAACGGCCATATTAAATGGAATAACATGGAATAACATCAATTTTATAAGGAATAACATGGAATAACAGGCATTGTATATGGACTAACTCGGAATAACGGCCATAGTAAAGGGAATAACAGCCATTTTATAAGGAATAACTCGGAATAACAAACATTATATAGAATAACATATTATGACAGCCATTTTATATGGCATAACACGGAATAACAACCATAGTAAATGGAATAACATGGAATAACGGCCATATTAAATGGAATAACAGCCATTTTATATGGAATAACACTGAATAACAGACATAGTAAATGGAATAACATGGAATAACGGCCATATTAAATGGAATAACATGGAATAACGGCCATTTTATAAGGAATAACACGGAATGATAGCCATTTTATATTTAATAAGACAGAATAACGGCCATATTAAATGGAATAACAGCCATTTTATATGGAATAACACGGAATAACATCCATTTTAAATGGAATAACATGGAATAACAGCCATTTTATAAGGAATAACATGGAATAACGGCCATATTAAATGGAATAACGAATAACGAATAAAGAATAACGAAAAACGAATAACACATAATAACAGCCATTTTACATGGAATAACTTGGAATAACAGACATATTATATGGAATAACATATTATGACAGCCCTTTTATATGGAATAACACGGAATAACGGCCATATTAAATGGAATAAAATGGAATAACAGCCATTTTATATGGAATAACACGGAATAACAGCCATTTAAAATGGAATAACAGGCATTGTATATGGAATAACTAGAAATAACGGCCATAGTAAGGGGAATAACAGCCATTTTATAAGGAATAACATGGAATAACAGCCATTTTATAAGGAATAACAGCCATTTTAAACGGAATAACATGGAATAACGGCCATATTAAATGGAATAACGAATAAAGAATAACGAATAACGAATTAAGAATAACGAAAAACGAATGACGAATAATGACTAACACAGAATAACAGCCATTTTACATTGAATAACTTGGAATAACAGACATATTAAATGGAATAACATGGAATAACATCACTTTTATAGGGGATAACACGGAATAACAGCCATTTTATATGGAATAAGACAGAATAACGGCCATATTAAATGGAATAACAGCCATTTTATATGGAATAACACGGAATAACATCCATTTTAAATGGAATAACATGGAATAACAGGCATTGTATATGGAATAACTCGGAATAACGGCCATAGTAAAGGGAATAACAGCCATTTCATAAGGAATAACATGGAATAACAGCCATTTTATAAGTAATAACATGGAGTGACGGCCATATTAAATGAAATAACGAATAAAGAATAACGAAGAACGAATAATGAATAACGAATAACGAATAAAGAATAAGGAAAAACGAATAACGAATAACACAGAATAACAGCCATTGTACATGGAATAACTCGGAATAACAGACATATTATATGGAATAACATATTATTACAGCCATTTTATATGGAATAACATGGAACAACAACCATTTTATAAGGAATAACACGGAATAACAGCCAATACATATGGAATAACACGGAATAACGGCCATATTAAATGGAATAACATGGAATAGGAGCCATTTTTTATGGAATAACACTGAATAACAGGCATAGTAAATGGAATAACAGCCATTTTATAAGGAAAACCACGGAATAACAGCCATTTTAAATGGACTAACTCGGAATAACAGACATATTATATGGAATAACATATTATGACAGCCATTTTATATGGAATAACACGGAATAACAACCATAGTAAATGGAATAACATGGAATAACAACCATTTTGTAAAGAATAACACAGAACGGCCATATTAAATGGAATAACAGCCATTTTATATGGAATAACACTGAATAACAGGCAGATTAAATGGAATAACAGCCATTTTATAAGGAATAACATGGAATAAGAACCGTTTTATATGGAATAACACGGAATAACGGCCATATTAAATTGAATAACATGGAATAACAGCCATTTTAAATGGAATAACATGTAATAACAGGCATTGTATATGGAATAACTCGGAAAAACGGCCATAGTAAAGGGAATAACATAGAATAACAGCCATTTTATAAGGAATAACATGGAATAACAGCCATTTTAAATGGAATAACATGGAATAATGGCGATATTAAATGGAATAACGAACAACGAATAAAGAATAACGAATAAAGAATAACGAATAACACAGAATAACAGCCATTTTACATTAACCCTATTATAAGGTGTTTTCCTTGTCTGTGTTCAAGTGTGTGTGTGTGTGCGTGCGTGTGTGCGTGCGTGCGTGCGTGCGTGCGTGCGTGCGTGCGTGCGTGCGTGCGTGCGTGCGTGCGTGTGTGCGTGCAGGGTGTGTGTGAAGCATGAAAACAATGTCTACCTTGCACGGTGGACATAGCGTATGGCAAGGTTTTGTTAGCCTAGTTGGCGTAATCTGATTGGTTAATCAGAGTGAGCTAATTGCACTCTCTTGGAATGTTTGCCATTTTACATGCTAGTAGCCATGCTGTATTATTCCAGTAAATTCAATTTCAAAATACTAGCAAATATTTTGACTTTTTTGTTTTCTTTAAATAATTCTCTCGAGTTCATTTCGGTCTTCAAATTTGTAGCTGTAACACTCTCAGCCAGGCCTTTTTCCATTTCCCACTAATGCAATCGGTGGGCAGTTTTGAGGAACACGTTCCGTCTTTTTTTTACCTATTACGGTTTTTGTATGGGTTTTCGTAATGGAATGGGGGGGGGGCCCTACATTTCTGCAGTTTGATTACTTATCTTTGACCGTATCACTTTACACAATATATCTCCGATAATCGGGTAAGATGCGTTAAAGCAAAGAGTCCAGTGTTATTTATATTAGATTATGCTTACTCTCAGCTTCGTTGCTAAGATAATTTATATAGTTTACTGTGTATATTACGCTGTTGTGGTTAAATACAAGTGTGGCTTACGTGGCAGTGTTAACCCTATTATACGGTGTTTTCATTGTCTATGTTCAAGTGGGGGTGGGTGGGGGGGGGGACACCTCATTTATGAAGTTTCGTGAACTTAGCGCAGATATCAAAGGTGTGCAAGCACGGGACTCAATACGAGAGCATAGCAGGAGGGCGAGACCATGCGATAGGACGATGAGCTTGAGCAAGACGTGCACAACTGGCTATTATTCCATCATCTAGAAGCTTCAGAATATGTCTTTATATGTCAGCAGTGGTTTTATATCAATTAGCTTATTAAATATGCAACGGTCACATGGCAGATTTTGATTATACAGTAAAAAATGGTTTACGCTAGATACCGTTGATAGCCCGAAAGATGAGTTTGTAACACATATATCCCTATATATAAGGAGTTTGTCTTTTAGTCCAGGAGCCATATCGTTAAATTTAAGTTCATCCTACATAGGTTGAAGAGAACACATTTTTGCATAGTTTAATTTTTTTTTTCCAATTATTTCGTGTATTGCAAATAATCAACAAGAGGCCCAAGGGGCCTGTATCGCTACACCTGCAATTATTAGCACAACCAAGCAAAACCAGATGGCCACTGGAAAAATGTACCAATCAAATTTCTGTGAGGACGGTTTTACTAAAATTGGCCCAGTGGTTAATAAGTTGTCTTTTTATGATTTTATTTGAAATTTGTAGAAAATACCAGATGTCCACCAAAAAAGGTAAATTGTGATTGATTCATGGAGGACATATTGTTTTGGCATGCCTCCATGAAACAAACTTTAATGGCCTTTAGTCCCTAATCATATCTTCCAAATTTTGTTCCGTTCCGTACAGCGGTACTGGAGAAGTAATTTTCGTGAAAACTAGGTCATCCAAGATGGCCGGTGAACCATTTGGCCAACTGAGCTCCCTTGAATAAACTTGGTTCAGCTCTTACTCGAACTGATATTTCATGAGTTTGGAATCAATCCCCTAAACGGTTTCAGAGAAGATTATTAGACGTTTATAAAAATCAGCCAAAAACCAAGATAGCCACCGCCAAATTGGCCGATCGGCTTTGTTTGAACAAACATGAATCTCTATGCTCTAAGAATGCTTCCTGCCAAATATACCTGAAATCGGTCCAGTGGTTCTCGAGAAAACATTTTAAATTTCCCATTGTTTTAGTATGGGAGAGTTGGGCAAGAAAATGATCCAAGATGGCCGCCAAACCGTTTGTCTGACAGTTTCGAAAATGGTAAATTTGAAATCAGAGTGCCAAAAAAACATATATAAAATCAATTTCGGCCTGAAAATCCATCAAATAAAAAAATACAATATGACTGCCCAAGATTTTTTTACCATCAACTTCCTTTAAACAAACATTAATGACCCTTAGTTCCTAATTATATCTGCCAAATTTTGGCCCGATCCATTCAGAGGTTCTGAAGAGGTCGTTTTCACAAAAACTAGGTCATCCACAATGACTACCAAACAATTTGGCCTATCAAGTTCCCTTGAACAAAGTTGGTTCAGCTCTTCCCATAATCTTATTTCATGAGATTTTAATAGATGCCCCAAGCGGTTTCGTAGCAAAATATTAAAATATATATTTCTAAAAGTTGGCCAAAATCCAAGATGGCCACCGGCCAAATTGGCCGATAGGCTTCATTTGAACATACTTGAATCTCTATGCCCTAAGGACTGTTCCTAACAAAGATAATTGAAATTGGCCACGTGGTTCTCAAGAAAGACATTTTAAATTTCCCATTGCTTTAGTAGGGGAGCTTTTGGCGGAAAATGATACAAGATGGCCGCCAAACCGTTTATCCTACAGTTTCAAAAATGGCAAATTTGATATTAGAAAACCCCCAGAAAAAAATATAAACACAATTTCGGCCTTAAAATCCATCAAATAAAAAAATCCAAAAACGCTACTTTTTGATTGGCCCACAGGCCATGGCAGCTATGTATTCTGATGCATCAACTTCTCTTGAACATAATTTAATGGCCCTTAGTCCCTAACCATACCTCCCAAATATCAACCCGATCCATTTAGCAGTTCTGGAAAAGAAGTTGTTTTCGCGAAAACTAGGACATCCAAGATGGGCGACAAACCATTTGGCCAATCAACTTCCCTTGAACGAACTTGGTTCAGGTCTTGCCCTAGATGATATTTCATGAGATTTGAATCAATCGCCAAAGTGCTTTCGGAGAAGATTTTAAAGACGTTTCGAAAATCGGCAAACTGATTAGTCGATCGGCTTCGTTTGAACAAACTTCAATCTCTATACTGTAAGGATGCTTCGGGCCAAATATAAGTGAAATCGGCCGTGGTTCATGAGAAGTTGTTTAAAGAAAAAGTTGACGGACGCCGGCCGGCCGATGGATGGTCGCCATGGCATAAAGTTACTTGGCCATTCTGGCCAGGTGAGGTAATAATCTAACTGAAAGGTCACTAAAACACAAAGCCTCTTTCTCTTCTGACTCCATTTTGCATAGGCTAATTGCGTCATTTCCATCGTTAGCAAAATGTAGACATGTGGCAGATCAGTTATTAGTATATAACAAGGATTTGGAAAATATATAGTTTTCTTCGGTTGCATTTGGTGTAAGGCGGAAAACGAGACAAGAAATTTGCTATTTTCAGAAATTTAATTTGACAGTTTTAGGGGTCCTATGTATGACGTTATAATTACGTCACTTTCGCCGGCCTAAAGATTTGAACAACTTGCAGAAAAGCTGATTCTGAATCAGGACATTATAAGGATTCAGAAAATACACACATATCTTAGGGGGCAACAGGTGTAGGATAAACATAAATTTTGAGATTGGGCTCCCTGACTACATGGGCGCATTACAAGCTATGGGATGACGTTAATAGGGTTGACGTATCTTGTATGTAGCTTTGTATATAGCATTTAACATATTTAATAATTGCTTTTAAATCATATTTTGAAAAACCCCAATATCATCCCTAATCGTTGTGATGAAAAAAAAATGTAATCATAGTTTTGGAAGGTGCTTGACGAGAGCCGGCAAAGCCACCCAAGCAAAAGATCCTTTTTTCATTATCTGCGTTAAAACGAGTGCTTAGAGAATGTAGCCAGGGGTCTGAGAGACTAGCGGCTTGGCGCAATGTTAGTGATCGGTTATACCGCATTCCTTCAGTCTAATATGTCTTCTTCTAAGACGGATACATATAAACACGGACACATAAACACGGTGCAGTAATTAGTCTGGCCTCATTAGACTCGGAATATTACCATGTCAAATATTTACTAAGATACTTAGATCGCGCGAATGTGTCAAGTTGTGACTATATTTAGAAAGATAAAATATACCAAATTATGCGCCAGAAATAATCCCATGAATTACTGTTTGTTTATGGAAGAGTTCCTTTGAGGGTTAGCCGTCTCGGGATACGTCAACCATGGATTTACATCACATTCTTTACGACATAGAGGTGTCACTGCCGCAGAGAACAATAATGTAGACACCCGCTTAAGCAAGAGACATGGCCGTTGGAAGACCGATGTTATGGTTGAGCATCTCTTCTTGATAGGCCATCATATTTAGGAGTTATTTATTTTATTTACGGGCATATAGTAAATAAACGTAATTAACGTGGTACTTATGGTCACTGAGGGTCATTTAGGACACAGCATACCGCCCAACGCCTAAGCGAAGATGTAAGTATCTGACTGCAGCGGGCTATTAAATGTACACATTCACACCAAAATGCTTCAAAATAAAATTGTTGAAATTATATACTTTTAGAGGCTTAAATTGTGTACCGCTATACAATGAAACGAAATAAATTTTAACTTATGATGATATACATAAATTTTGTACGCTTAGTTGTGAATTTGAATTAGGGACTCGTGCCTCTAATTCAATTTGACAACTGAAAAAATATATTAATTTATACGCAATAAAATCGTCATATGCTAAGATTCATTTCGTTTCATTACTTCTGGGCACACAATTTAAGCCCCCAAATGTATAGAATTTTAACAATTTTATTTTCAAGCATTTTGGTGTGAATATGCACCTTTAAGTAGCCCAATCTCAAGGCCTCTTCATACGGGAAAGATCTTCGCTTTAGTTCAGTTAACGTTCTGTTTGTTTAGGTATATCCTGCCAGCCCACCTGTCTATTGCATATACACTAAACACAACACTGGCGTACATTGAGAAAAAGGTATCATATAGTTGGTATACCATTGCACTGAAGAACCGAGGTAGCGAAATAAAATCCCTTTTTCTAGTCCAAGTGTATGCAATCGCTTCATGATATGCCACCATAGTTAGGAGTTAATTATTTTATTCACGGGCCGGAAGTAAATAAATGTATTTCTGTTTATGGGCAAGGTGTATAAATGGGAGATGAAAGCTGTGTGACAGGGAGGAAATGAAGTGTGCGGTCTAACTTGATCACACAAGTAAAACTAAGTAAAACTAATTTCGGCTGTTCAAGTGACTATTCTTAAATGGTGACATTTTGCTGAAAAACAATGAACAAAGTCTGAGTTGTTGTTTTATAGTTAAGAAGTATTCAATCAGTCCGTTGGACTGTTAATCAATCAGCCAACAAATGTATTACTCAAGCAGTCAGTGATTGAGTCAACCACCACTCAGCC
>JAVVLW010001082.1:0-13000 GCA_034401795.1 Chaetoderma sp. LZ-2023a
TGTGCATTGGACCATTAATTGAGCTACCAGTCTGTCTATCAGAGTCATTAAGATAGACATACGTTTATGTTATCCCAGACTCGTCTGTCTGCCTATCAGTCTTTAAGTTAGACATTTATGTTATCCGTTGGGCAGTCACTCCCTCCGCTGACCCACATCACGAGCTGCATTCCCCAAATGAAAACCTAGTTACGAAAACTAGTTTAACAAACTCTAGTGTTTCTCTTTTATCTCAGAAATGTGGTTGTGTTTGAATGAGCTGCTATGAGCTTCAAGATTTCATCAACGACAAAATATCATTCACGCGGTGACTCGTACCACTTACAATGATTCATACAATGATGTTGTATGGGAAATTGAGGAAAGAGACTTTCCATGGCATTATTTACTATTGATTTTGCTTTGACCCTTAACTAACTGTGGTCCCTTTAAAGAATCATAGGCATCTAGCACCTGTTTCTCATGAACTATCAACATCCAGATTGGTTTTATTTCTAAGGAATGCATAGCTAGTATTTAAAAGAACGTGTCAAACAAGAATGCCAATCAGAGATTGCTGAAATCTATGCCCTCGCCCTACCACTATTATGCAATTGATAAATGTATCATGAAGCTGGCCTAACTGTGCAGTCTCAAATGAAATTCACACAGCATATAGTGCTCATCCTTATGTATGCAGGCATGTACACTGTACAGATGACATTCAATCAACCATAAAGGGCATATAATTAGATTTAAGCATAATCACAATTTTCTTAATTGGCCCATGGTAACATTGACTTTTAACTCCAAAATTAAGTGTTCGGACACCCAAGGGTAACTCACAGGCTACGTTTGCTGAAGATGCCTGCATTAGAATTTGAGTTAGCATCTGAAAATCCAAACAATCTCCTTAATTTCCGACTCCATAATTAACACAAGGCATATCAGTAAACTGATGTATGCTCCCCGAAGGCATACTCTGTAGGAACACTGCATAAACTATGGGCCGGACCAAAATTCTCTGTAATGTTCAGTGAACCATAAAAAGTAGGTCAAAATTATGTTGTGAACCATGAAAAGTAGGTCACAGCCTTTCATATGCAAAACACCTTCAGCGTATAGTACATAAATACACCAGGTTTAGTTCCAGTATGACAAAATCTCTTGAAACTACAGCCCGGACTAACATGTTCTGTAATGTTCAATGAACCATGAAAAGTAGGTCAAAGATAGGTCACACTGACCTACTTTTCATACACTGCACACCTCCTCCCTAAGATGCATCCACATAGAAAGTGTAGTTCCTGATTCAAGATTGTACATATAAAAGTATTGAAACTCTGGCCCGGACAAGCTGGTAGACTGTAATGTTTAGTGAACCATGAAAAGTATGTCATGCTGACCGACTTTTTACACAATGCACATCTTCTCCATAAAATGCATCCACATACCAAGTTTCCTAATTGCACATATAAACGTCTTGAAACTATGGCCCAGACAATCTTGTAGACTGCAATGTTCAGTGAACTGTGAAAAGTAGGTTACGCCGACATACTTTTAACACACTACACATCGTTTCCATAAGATACATACAACTATCAAATTTAGTTCCCATACACCAAAAACTAATGACACTACAGCCCGGACAAAGATTTTCGGTAACAGTGAATGAACCGTGAAAAGTTGGTCAAAAGTAAGTCATGTCTTCTCCATAAGATGCATCCACATACCAAGTTTCATGATCGTACATATAAAAGGCCCAGACAAGCTTGTACACTGTAATGGTCAGTGAAACGTGCAAAGTAGGTCAAAATTAGGTTATGCTGACCTACTTTTCGCACACTGCACATCATCTCCATAAGATGCATCCACATACCAAGTTTCATGATTGTACATAAGAAACAAGGCAACATGGAGGTGGGGGGGGGGGGGGTTGTATAAGAATAAACTGTCTAAAGAAAACTTGTTAATTGTAAAACAACAAAAGTTCTTAATTATCTCTTAGAGGCATATTCTTTATTACATAATTTTGTCATTTTCCCATAACAAGTTTGAACTTTAAGAGTAATAAATCACTGTGATCTATGACAGCATAAATACATAGTTACATAATGATTACATATTACTGCAAATAATATGACACCAGTCAATAAATAGATCATAGATTTAAGATAGCATCCTAAAATATCCCATAGCTAGAATACTTCACATAAAAACAAGGAAATTACTGGCTAGAAAATTTATTGAAAAAACTAATCCAATAAGTATGATAATTCCTAGTTAAAATTGCAAATCAAACATATCAGTCAATATTCAAACAACCAATCAAGTCACTATTTATTTGAGCCGATGGCAGAAAAAAATTATGAAATGTAATAGCAATCACACAATTTGTCATCATAAGCGGGGTATGGCAATTGCTAAAATAACACATAAAGGCATGGAACTACATCAGGCATAATGTTTGAGTGAGAAGTGTTTTAGTAAATACAGGGATCTATTTCTAGCTATACCCCGCCCATTTCTAGTAACGCATGTTGGAATCGAAGAAAATAATTTGACTGGAGGCTGTTACTGCCTATGTTCAAGTCAAATTAGTTTCAAAATATTCAGATTAATGCTTATTAATTGATAACTTAATCAGACATATAATTCATACACTTTCATGATGGACTATTGACACCTTCGTGACAGACTTACATCGTTTTAGCTATGCCACAATTATCTTTAGCTAAGTTCCACTCACACTTCGCCCATGTTAGGATGGATCGATCCCTGAACCTTGAATATTAATTTGCAGAAAAATGTACAGGTAAGCAGTTGAATATTTTGAAGCTAATTTGACTGGGTGCTGTTGCTGGCTATAGCGCCCGGTCAAACCAGTTTCAAAATATTCAAAAGCATGTTTATTATATTAGTAAACATATAATTCGTACAACGCTCATCATCAATTAAGCATTCATGATGAACTTAACTCCGTCATTCATGATGTAATTGATTATGACGTCATCCTACACGTCACGTAGTTGAATGAGGTCACATGATTGATGGATAAACTGGAATCCTCCATTCAAAGGCCTGTTTATTTATGCATAGGTTTCAACACTTGAGTGCATAAAACGTAGTCAGTGCAATGTATACTACACGCATTAACTCAGCACCAGGATTGCGTAGCACTAAGCATGTCTGAAGTAGTGATGATTGGTCATAGGCTAGTGGTATATTATCTGGAAACTCAAGTGCATCACTTCATTTGGCTATGTTTAGAAACATGTACAAGTATGGTTACACTATTTTCTGCAGGTGACTGAATGGCCTGTTGTTAATTCTGAACCAGGTAACCAAGCATATCAAATAGTGATACTATGATAAACTGTCCAACAAAACTGATCACTCACCATTAACACTTTCATAATAAAGCCAGCCAAAAAAACACATCTTCACTGCATGCAGGTGAAGAAAAAAACTTTTCTGAAAATACTAAAATATCCAACATTCAGATTTTCGAGACTATTGACGTAATGTCATCCAAGATGCTACTGGTCAATGAGCCAGTCACTTTCTCTTGAACAAACTTGGTCTAAGATAAAGTTTCTTAAGATTCACATCAACCAGCTTTAAAGTGGTTTCTGAGATGCTTAAAGATGTTTATAAAAATAGTGCAGAATTTAAGATGGATGCCACCTAAATCGATGAATAAGTGTCAAGTAGATATCCAATTTCCACACAAAAATAATATTTAATTTGAGAGCTAAAACACTATATTGTTTGGATGAATCTTCTGATTCAAAGACTGTGTGAAGTATGATATGTTATAAAAAAATTTTTGAGACAATTTCATAGACATTTACCAGGTAACTACAATTAACCCTTGAATGGCTAAGCCAATCAAGTTTTTCTTTGGCCTGCAAAGGGACATTCCACAAGACACCTGCCTAGTGCGGTATTGTCCGACTTGACAATTGAATCTTTACTGATTAAGCCAGCCAAAACAGGCATCTGCAATTCAACTTTTCTTGTGCAATTTGATTACATAAATTACATAAAACCTTCGTGCTACCCATTTTCGTAATACACGCACAACAGCTGTCAATTATCTATCATAATACGAATGTGCATCTTTCTAATTATATAGAGACTGCAGCACCAACCATGAAGCTTGACTTTACAATGAACTATAAAGCTGGACTTCAAACATAAAATACACAAGAAAGCGTATCAATATACATATCAATGATCGCGACCTGTGCCCTTTGGATCCCAAAGTAATTGTCTTCCCCCCCCCCCCCTCCCTCACTCTCATTAACAAGCATCCAAGTTTGGGTTCAAGATAAAAACACAACATGTGATATGAACATCTAAGTTGAAGTAAAAGCAAAATGTTATTGTTGAGAAAACCCTTGAGTTCTGTCATTATCACACTGACCTTGAACTTTTGATACCACGATGATTGTGCCATTCCGTCTCATTATAAAGAAGGTTGTGTCCAAATGTGGACCCAATATGCTTAATCAAACATGAGACAGTGTTTAAGTTGAGCTAAGCGCAAAATGTTAGTTTTGATAGAAATAAGGTTTAGCAAGGACATAGTGACCTTTGAAGTAAACTCATTTTTGCTAAACCTAGAATAAAGTCCAGAAATTGTATTGTTTGAGTAGGTTCTAATACCCACTTAACTGGGTGGGTAATAAATCCTAAATAATGTCAAATCATAATAATAATAATAATAATAATAATAATAATAATAGTGGCTGTGATACTACTTTAGCAATCATTATCATTGTGTGTGCCCTTTTTCAATAGTGAGTCTTCTAGATACCCTAAGAGTGTGTGCCCTTATGCAATGTTGAAAAAATAGGCTTACAGATTTTAGTAAACGATCATGGTGCCGATTTCATCCAATTAGGCAAAGCTGCAAACTGATAGAATTTGCTCTGTAAGACAACGCGTAAATATGTCCTATAATAACGATGAACAGGGATAGAATAATATGCATATCATCCTTAAGATCACCAGATCTATGCGAAATAACAATTTGGCTTCATAAGTTCCATTGTAAGATGTTGATAATCAATGCTATCATTCAACCTTTTGAAATTCAGAATACGTCTAAAGGTATGATCTTTTTTCTCAAATATGTTCATGAGATGCCATCTGAACCATACATCTAGTCAACAATCTCTCCAATTCCTAGAAAATTCACAGCTACCTGTACTTAATTTTCGTACCTTCTATGGTTGTCACCTCTCTGGTAGAAGGTACTGCCTCCTGAACCCGACTGATAATCCTTGTTCAGTGGAGGCTTGTAATTCCAAGGGCCTTCGCTCTTTCTCTGGAAGGTTTTTGAGAACTTGAACTGTTTCTCAAAGTTCCCTGAACCACAGTGTTATCGACTTTTAAACTGTCATTTTTGGTTCTCTTCCAGTTCTTTCATCTGCTTTGTAACATTGTTACCGAACGGATCATCTGCCACAGTGTCACTCAGATTACACAAAGACTGATGTTTTGCCAGCCGTGGCTGAATTAGGTTTTAATGCTTCAAATTTACTTCCTGTTAGGCACTGGTCATCAGTCATACGAACAAAGTTCGCTTTTGGGTTCAGTTTCTCGGTTCCCTTCTTTTCTTTTTACAAACTATCCATTCAATACATGGCAGGCCTTCACAAGAAAGTTTTGTATTTTTTTGCATACGTACATTTATAGATCGTCGAATTAGACCCTATACCTCCTCATTTACAGTGGGGGGGGGGGGGACTCGTTTTTCACAGTTCTAAGGAATAGAATATTTAGTCAAGTTGTTTTACTTTTTGTTTCTGATCCCATTATTAATAAGATGCGCCAAATCATCCACTATTATGGGCCCAAAAATTTCATCATTCAACAAAAACTCACTAAACAACTTTTTTACGTTTTGGAATAGGAAAATTGTCAGCATCCAATTTCCGTTTCTTGTTAGAAGCCATACAAGCGTACTCTGATTCGCTCGAATTACAAGATTTTGTAAGCGACCCGCTCGCGATAGAATCGCCCAAGGTCTTACTAAACATATTCATAGAGGCCATAAATAAACTCATTTTTGTATCTGCAACTCGAATACCAAACTAATGTTCATATTTTCCGAATCCATGCCATTTGACCTTTCAGGCTAGGTGTATAGCTTTGCTAGCTGAAACTTAACCAGCCCGATGAAGTGGTTAGCTTATTGGTTGATGGAATTCTACCTGGGAAATGTCAAATGGTACATGCAGCTAACAAGACGAAGCCATTCCCATTCACTTACTTGATTCATGACCAGCCACTAGAGAGTACCTATAGTGCGAAATACCTTAGATTGGCCATCCACAAGAAATTCTCATGGAATAAACAGAATCACAGATTTCTTTTTTTCACATGAGAGTTGATACTTACCATCCTGATACTCATTGATATTTCCTAAATATCATGCTAGCTTCAATAATACAGACTTTAAAAGAAACCCACCCCAATAGGTCAGTTATGCATCTGTCACTCTCAGTGTATGTCGACCCAATGGCGTGCATGCACAGAGAGACACGTCCTCGTACTAGATATAATTGGCTGACCATGGAAACTAATATGTGTAAGCATGGGGCCCTGTAGGACAGAGGTCCGGTTCGCATCAGGATGGTAAGTATCAACCATCTCATGAAAAAAAGAAATCTGTGATTTCATTTATTTCACTTCAAGAGTATACTTATCATCATGATACTCATTAGAGTGCACAATTTAGCATTTGAAGTTGTTTTAGTTCAAAACAACCAGGAAGCGATTTGCTCATCAGATAAGATACGCACCCCCTTGTCATTTTAACAAAGAGGAGCGATAAACGCCAATGTCCTATACACTCTCTATGTACTAGTGCCAAAGTACTATTATTGCATCGAACAAAATGCTTCAATTTCGTACTCTCGATAATAATGAACTGCATACAAAAAATGGATCATTACTGGATAAGTACAGAATACAGCGGACTAACCTTGTTTGATGGCGGTATCCTCTTCAAATAAGCCTATATGAGGTGTAGCGCTGTGTAGTGAGAGTCCCAGGCCATAGATGCTAAATCTGAGAGCACTGGCTAGATAATCAATTTCTTCAAAATCCCTAAGGCAAGAGAGTTGATGGTATTACAAAAATAATGGTCAGTAAAACTGGACTCACAGTGCCACTGGGCAACCGACATAATGCCGTCCACTGGCACTCCATCGAATAGAGCCATGGACACCACTATGCCACAGACACTATGAGCCTTGGCCAAATCAACTTGCCTACCAGTGGTGGATTTGTGGCAAAATTTAATACATTCCACAATCCATCTGGAAATGATATCCTTTGATTCCCTGTCATAGGATCCAAAATAGGATAACTACAATGAATTCTGTCCATATGTTGTTTATAACGGAGCAACAATACACGACCCGGACGGGGGGGGGGGGGGGGGGAGGAGATTATAGGCTGACCAGGGTATTTTAATGACTAGTTTTTAACCATGACATTTGTTCTTGATAGTAGGTAGCTTATGGCCATGACCTGTAACCACAAAATGGTCTGGCTCAGTTGACAGAGCGCGAATTTCACTTCTCCGACTACCCAAGGCTGCAGCAATTAGAAAGACAGATTTTAGCGTTAACAACTTCATGGAAGTTGAGCTAAGTGGTTCAAAGCAGTTATCAGCTAGAACCTGAAGTATCGTACTAGAGATAAACTCGATGATGGTATCACTGGAGGATATCAAAGATCAAAGTATTTAGATTATAATCTTCATCACTTACCCTATTAGCCAAAAAAGGGATAATACTCCCCAGCCCTCCATCAATGTATCTGTATACATTGTAACTTGAGGGTGGGGAGGGGACAACATCACTCCTGCTAGATTTTCTCTTACCATCCACTATTGAAGGTGGTGAATAAGAGGTTCCAATGCTGACACAGAGATCCTGTACGCTGGGTCCACTGTGTCATGAGAAATAACTGGACAGGTCACCTGTGCAAGGCTGCCTGTGGAATGACTGGTTCCAATGAAACCACCAACCACAGCATTCTCAAGTAAACCTGTGCCAGGACATAGTGACTGTTGCACAGACTGAATTAGTGAAAGGAGTGATTCTATATTTTCCTGAGATGGATAGACATATCCTATCTCCAGATCGAAGTGTATGCCCAGGTAAATAATCTTCTGGGATGGTGTTAGCTCTGATTTTTTAAAGTTTATTATCCAGCCTAAATCTGTCAGGAGTTTTACAACTATCTTCAAATTGGCGGATAGACGTTCTTGGTTGTGTGCTTTTAACAGCTAGTCATCTATGTACATGTTTCTCCTGCAGAGGTATGCTGTGATAGCAAGGACCACCCTAGTGAAGACTCGAGGAACTGTCGAGATACTGAATGGGAGAACTTTGAATTCCCATTTGCAGCCCTGGAAAGCAAATCCCAGATACCGATGGAAGTTCTTCGCTATTGGATTGTGGAAATATGCATCTTTTAAATCTATCGATGCCATCCATATTCCTTTTCTCACCTATCAACACCGTTCTAACTGTTTCCATTTTGAAACTTGGTGTGAAGATAAACCTATTTTTGAAATCCCAGACAATTCTGAACTGGGCGTATTGCCTGTTTTTGTATGGGGGAATTTATTTCCTCTATACACAACCGTTGATCTGGATCTCTTGGATTTTGAATCCAGATCGGTACTGGAGACAGGACCGATGATAGATTGTTTATCCAATTGGGATGGTAGCCGACTGAAAGCCATTGCAAGACTAAGTGGTCCTGTGTCACCCGCTTCCACTCTTGGATGAAGGATGCCAGATGGACTCCTACGGGACCATCTTGGGGCTGAGATGGACCTGAGAAGAGCAACAGTGGCACTGTCTCTGGTGCTGGTCCCAGCAGCAACGGGGTCTTTGTGAGGGAGGCACCATCAGGTACAGTCCCACATCCTGATCCACGGCTACCTGTAACTGCGCCATGCGCACCACAATGTGCCTTGTAGGCTGGACTTGTGGAGCCTACTCCCCCACCACTGCTGACCTGGGCTGACGAAGTCAAGGCCTTCGCTAAGCTGGTGGTTGGGCCCTAGTATGTGGGCCACCACCTCTAGGCTGCTGAGGACGGTTGACAGGGGGCATTGCGCGAACACATTCTCTGCGGAGCACTTCAAATTGCTTGTTGCCTGCCATCTTGAAACTCGGTGTGTCTATGCACTTGTTCAATGGCTTCAGGTTGAGAATTGTCACACACACACACACACACACACACACACACACACACACACACACACACACACACACACACACACACACACACACCACACACACACACATCGGGACCAGAGACAGCTGCGATGGTGGGCCTACTGCCCAGTCAGGATAGTATCCGACTGAAAGCCATCGCATGACTAAGTGGTCCTGAGTTAACCACTTCCACTCTCGCTTGTGGAAGGCCAAGCGACCTCCCACGGGTCTACCTAGGGATAGAAGTGGACATGAGTAATACAAGAGCGGCACTGTCTCTGGTAGAACTGAAGTGGCTCTTGTGGTAACAGCCCATCAGGCACGGTTACCACGACCAGATCCGTGCGTGCCTCAGCCGGCGTCATGTGCACCTTGGTGCGTGGGCTGCTGCCTGGCTGGCTGCGCTGGAGGCGCCACCACCACCCGGAGCGGCCCTGTGCTGGCGTGGCCTTGGTCTATGCTGCGCTGGTGGCTGGCCGGACTTGACCAGTGCCACCACGGGTCTGTTGCGGATGGTATGCTGGGAGCGCTGCGCGATCGTGCTCTCTACGAAGCACCTCAAACTGCTCCCATATCGCCCTCTGATTGTTCATTAGAGTGACAGTCTCTTGGAGGTGTTTACATCCCTCTCCTCCGAACAGACAAGGACCCGACATAGGTGTACGCAGCAGCCTATTGTAGAGATCCTGCGACAGGCACAGGTTGTCTAGTGTGAATGTGCGTCTCGCCCTAACACTCCTAGTGACGGCCCACATCATGCAATCCAGAGCCAGGTATATCCCATCCCGGATGGTTCTCTGGACTGTGATCGGACTCGCTTGTTGCGACACAGAGGCAGTGACTACCCCCTGTAGCATGTTCGAGACGTGCAAGAGTGCAGAAATTGCAGCTCTCGCACTCTCCTCTCTGTCACGTAATGCGGCATTGGCACTGCGCAACGCGTCCATGCATAGCCCTCCCGTGTCAGCGCGGGAGCCTGGCTGTGTGTCCTTGCCTAACGCAGCACGATCATCCACACCAGGCCTAGGCACTACATTGTCCTGCTGGTACACAATACAGCAGCTCTTAGCCACCTCATGGGGGGGGGGCCTTTGCCAGGCATCCGTCCGGCTTGATTGACGCCTCAGCCGCTGCGAACATATCTGTGATATGCTCTGCTAACGGCAGAGATGGCATTGCGCCCATCCCCAGCTTTCCCACTAACGCTGGTCCCGCTGGTTAGCCGATGGTTCCACATTGAGTTCTGGTCTAATGCTCACTAGCCATTGGCATGTGTCAGACCAGTCCTCTTCACTGACCCCCTGTGAATGCTTGAATGCTCGTCCTCAACAACACTTGCATGCGTAACGGTGGTTGGAGCTGTGGATGCACCTGGCAAGCCGGCAAAACCATGCGAGCCCATGAGGGCTGCCATGGTATGAGCCATGGTTATACCAGGAGCCGGTGCCATGGTGTGATGGGGGTTATAAAATCCAACACCATGGTCTGGGTCTACCATAGCAAACCCATTGGCAAGCCGTGGAATGCGGTACATCGGCCATTGGTTCCAACCCGGGCTATCTTCTGGGCCATGAAAGCTACTCCTGCGTGAGTAACACCACGGAGAACATCAGAAAAAAACAAAAGAAAAAGTTTTGGCAGCAGATTTATGAAATAATTTCAAATAAATTAGTGCCATTCTTCATAATTTTAGAGTACCTGCATCTTTAGCATAGGCAAACTACCATTTCCAGCACTTTTGAGTAATCTACCATTTCACATGCCTCTCCATGATCTAATAAAGGGACCACGGGGCAGAGAGAGAAGCTACAACTCATAAGGCGAGCTCTCGACTCTCCGGGCATAAATATTCCTAACAGGGAAGGAGTGAAAAGGTGGAGAGAATTCGATCACAGAATAGTTCCATATCCATTACAGGTACCTGTGGACACAAAAATAAGAAGTGATTAGAAATTCAAGCTGACAAAATACAATTTTACCAGTTTTCAGGCCGCTAAACTCGTCTAAATTGAGTCCCGGAAACACAATCCATTATGTTTTACAGGTGAAATTTAAACAAATTATTAATTAACAACACCCAATTGCTTGGTTCCTGGACCGCCTCTGGTGTTTTAGAATGATCATCCATCTCTAATTCCACTTCAAACAACAATTGAGACTTAGAAAACTCAAAATTAGCTTAGCAAACTAATAAAGCATGTGTAGTAGCAGGCCAATAACATGAGAAGAGGAAGTAACAGCCTGTACATGCGCGGAGTGGGGCCGGCATCCAAGGGCTGTCAACTGACTCCCTACCCGGTAGAGGCACCTAACTTTTGTAATCTGAGCTTTTATTGAGTGTAGGCTCATATTTGGGAATATCAGTGTTTGGGAGGTAAGTATACTCTTGATGTGAAAATAACTATGCGTCCAACACTTAATATGGCTGTTAGACTGTGACATTTCTCTGATGTTTTCCTCTCATTAGCATTAACTATTTACAATGAAGAAAATTCATCAACTATGCTAACCTTAATGTTTCCATATTACGTTGTGCTGGTAGCCAGAAAGATACACAAATAAATTTCTCATATTGAATATTGTGAAATTGACCATTAGACCCTACTTTTCTCCCTGCATTTTGCGATTATATTTTTTTATATGTGCCATAAATACAAAGATGATTGGCAACAGCAAGCTCAAGACTCGGTGCTCAATCAAACTTTTGCTATAAACCACTATGAATAATTTTCTGACATAATTTTAATCTGTACTTTAACAAAAAGGGACATGTTTTGTGAGACCAATCACCAGTCTTTCCAATGAAGCAAACATTTTTAAGATGGTCGTGCCTGCTTGTCCATATTGCCATTTAAAAGTAAGGTTTATAACGGAATATCCCGATTAACAAATATGGTTCATATTAACCCTTTGATGGTAAACCCAGACAAAATGACTTCTGTGGTGGTCTTTGGAAGTGTTCATTTGCAGACCAAGATAAGCTTATTTTAGAAAACATACCACTGGAATGGTTGTCTAGCAAGAAGTTTTTAAAGTTAATCATTTGGTCTGCAAATTGACAATCTCTGTGAGAGCATTTATATATTATCTTGTTCAATATTAAACATTAAACAGTATAGAAAAGAAACACAGATGAAATCAGACTCAGCTTTTAAGTGCAAGTAAGACCTTATTAGGAAAAAGCTAGAACTACAATAATGAATCATATATTGGCTTGAAATTGAGATTAATTACCCTGTAAAAATATTCTATTGAAAATTCTGAACATAATGCGACTGGAAGCTGTTGCTGATGGCTTCCATTCCAACTATCTTCTAAAATCATTTCTGTATGTGCTCCATGAAATTGTTATACTATGACTTCAGGATTGAAAAGCTTAAGAAGAAAAGACAACTACAGTTAAGTTAAAGCTGAAATGTAATGCAAAAATTTGATTTTAACCACTACCTCTAACATAGTGCTAAAAATATATTTCTATGCTTCTAAAAAGTGGCCAAAATCCAAGATGTCTGCCAGCCAAATTGGTCGATCGGCTTGCTTTGAACAAACTAGGATCCATATGCCATAAGGATAATTCTTGCCAAATACAGTTGAAATTGGCCCAGGGGTTCTCGAGAAGACATTTTAAATTTCCCATTTCTTTAGTATGCGAGTTTTTGCTGGAAAAATGATCCCTGATGGCCGCTAAACCATTTATCAATGGATTCCAATATGGCAAATTTCAAATCAGCATACCCAAAACCTATATAAAAACAATTTTAGCTTCA
>JAVVLW010001084.1:0-24000 GCA_034401795.1 Chaetoderma sp. LZ-2023a
GAACCGGACGGTTACAAGCTGAGTTCTGGCCTAATTGTCTTTTTCATCTCCCCCATCATCTCAATTCGGAAAGCCTCCATGTCCGTGGACAAGATGGCCTTCCTCTTACCCTTACCACCACTTACACTCTGGCGTTCCTTCTCGGCACGCTTCTTCTCCTCCGCCACCTTATCTTCCGCCTGTAACTTCAAAAAGTCAGAAAATAAGTCCCCCCACCCCCACTGTTTGCAAATGTCACACTTAATTAGAGGACCACATGTACTGCATCTAGTGCAGATGTGGGGGAAACTTGGGCTTGATAAAGTGACCACACTGATCACAGCCAGACGACTTCTATAAGGACATAAGATGGAGACAATGAGTTTTTAGTCATTAGCCAACTAAAAGTAAATAAACAGGGAAGCAACAATACTGAGAACCTTGAAAGAAAGTTGCTTAGAATAATTCAGCTGGGACATAATGAATTGTTAATAATAAACAATATCTCCAATATATCCAAGGGAGACAATCATCCAGCTGTAAGATGAATTGTATTCAACACTCAAGAGCATAATATCATTAGTGATGAATAAAGTAATTACCTCTGCACAACCATTAGAGAAACAGAAGAAAAATATTGGCAGACATTAGTCTGTAAGCTTAACAAATATTAGAGTGCCATTCCTCATAGCTCTAGAATACCTGAACCTTTAGCATAGGTATACTACTACCTCAAGACGCTCATGAGTAGTCCACCATTTCACCATGCCTCTCCACCATAATACCTAAGGGACCACGGGGCAGAGTGAGAAGCACTACTTCTTAGTTAGCCTTCTTTCACCACTCTGGGCATAGACTTTTTTGCTGACAAAAACAAAGTAATGTGGACAATTGTGGAGAGAATTCCATCACAGCTGAGTGCCATATCCATAAGTACCTGTGAACACAAAGACAAAGTGTGATTAGAAATTCAAAGTGCCAGAATAATATTTTACCAGTTTAAAAGGCGCTTATTTCGTCTAAATTGTGTCACGGAAACACATGATGATACAAATTAACGGCGATAATTAAACAAAAATATAATAGATATAACCTGATGGCTTGGTCCAGGCGAGGCCTCAGGCGGTTTACCATAATCAGACATCATTCAAAGTAACTTAAATTTCCAAACATTGAGAGAACAAATGCAAAATTAGCTACAAAACAACCTAGGTGTTGCATGAGGTAGGCCAATAAATAAGCTGAGCTGTCAACTGATTCCCTGCCCAGTAGGGGCAGCTAACTTTTGAAATCTGAGCTTTATTGAGTGTAGGTTGATAATTAGGGAAAAGAGTGTTAAGGAGGTAAGTATACTCATGAAGTGAAATGAGAATTTCTATTTAATTTTCATAAAATCTAAGATTTTCACCCAAAAAATAGACCAATTCTGTTTAGAATTTCTAGAGCCTACCATTAAAGATTTTCACCCAAAAAATAGACCAATTCTATTTAGAATTTCTAGAGCATACCAGTAAAGATTTTCAAATCTTACGAAATATAATTCTGAATGAAAATTCTAGAGCCTATTCCCATAGCCTCATTTCATACTAATTTGGTTGAAATCGCACAAAATGGTAAGGAGAAGCAGCAATTTGACAATTTCCAGTAAATATGTAATAAAATCTAAGATCTTCACCCAAAAGATTGACAAATCAAAATTCTGAATGGAATCAGAGGCTATGATCATAGGAATACCAAATTTGCTTTAAATCAGTCAAGCTGTTAAGAAGCGATTTGACAATTTCTGGTAAATTTTTCATAAATCTAAGATTTTCACCCAAAAGTTTGACGAATCAAAATTCTTAATGGAAGGTATAGAGCTTATCACCATAGATTCATTTCAGACAAATTTGGCTGAAATCGGTCAAAATGGTAAGGAGAAGCAATTTGACAATTTGCAGTAAATTTTTAATAAAATCTATGATTTTCACCAAAAAAATTGACGAATCAAAATTTTTAATGAATTTTCTCGAGCCTACGATCATAGGAACATTTCAGCTAAATTTGGTTGAAATTGCTCAAAATAGTAAGAAGAAGCAATTTGACAATTTCCGGTCAACTTTTAACCAAATCTAAAATTTTTACCCAAAATATTGATGGATCAAAATTCTGGAGTCAATGCATGGTAGGACCGTTTGACCCAAATTTGTTTAAAATCTGCCTATTGGTTAAGGTGGTGTATCATTTTAAAGCACAAGTTGATGGATGATGGATGGACGGATGGTCACCAAGACATAAGCTCAATTCAGGCAAGTTAAAAAGTAATTTACATACTATGTTTACCTTAAGTTGTTCCATGTTTCCACGTGGTGCAAGAACACCTTTAGTCATTAGTGCTTCAGCATAGTGACCTTGGTCCTTTAGCTGCAATAAAAATGAACTTTCAGTATTTACTTATATGTAATGAATATTGAGCAACAAAAGGTTTCTTGACTATATGAATGTATATATATCAAGTTTGATCATGTCTATATTTGCCAAAATAAAGGCCATAATGAAACGATACCTTTTGCTCAACTACTTCTGTCAGGCGGTAATACATAACATTTAAATGACTAAATGATCTTTGAATTGTGTCAAATATTGCAGCAAGAACACTGAACGTGATGATCCTATCATGATAGATAAGCCAATCTCATGGCATTTAATTCTATATTGAATTACATCTCATTATGCGCTTAATCTGGGAGTATAAGTTCTTGAGGTGTATGTGCACCCAATCCTTCTGCCGCCAACTTCTAATTAGCTAACACAGTCCACTGTCTATTTATAATTGATATTCCACCAATTTGAGAAACTGAAGTTTGATTCTAAGAGAAATGTAATTATTATAAGCTGGTCTAGAAAGGACCATACCCTAATTCTTCCAACAAGAAACACACACAATCTATAAACTTGTTTGCAGATCAAAACTGAATTCAGTAACTTGAGCATGAAGAGGTAAACTAGTCTCAGAAAGACATTCACCATAAATATAAATAAACATTTTACTTGAGCATAGGCATTTTATTTCAGTATAGATTTGGATTCTTCAATTATATGCCATCTACAACATTAAGAAGTTATAGCACTGAATGACTCATGAAGACAGAATCAATCGAATCTGAAACCTGAACAATCATATAATCTGAAAACAGAAGTGTACTACGATATGATGAAGACACTAGTAAACTTATACAAATGCAAAATGGGTGCAAGAAACTGGAATGTCTAACACAATTAATGCACACTGAATGACAAAAAAATAATAACAATAAGCAAATCCAGTAAACCAAAACTTAATCTCATGTGAACGTTAATCTGCCACTGTAAGAACAAGAATTGCATGGGATTAAATGTCTGAGCGGTTCTCATTGCTTGAATTATAAACATCAGAGCTCAGTGCCATAATGCCATCACGCTGGTTTATAACCATGTAGGAAAGCATTTATTCAAGATTAAGCCAAACTGGGTAAACCAATCCTTAAATATACACTGAGAAGTTTGCTAACAGCAAAAACTTACCGGTGAAAAAAGAAATTTCTACCAAGGTCCCTGTGACCTCTATGTTACCGCACTGATTTCTAAATGTTAGACAACCATGTCTTCCAGTTATGGTCGGAGATGCTTAACCAATTCCGAAATATATGTTAGTGCGAAAGATTAAAATTGAAAAACAGTTTTGTACTAAGGTCACAGTACTCTCAACCTTTGACATTGTGACATCAATGTTTTTATACTGATTCTTAACAGCATAGGCAACCCTTTTATTGTTGTTTAATAGTTGCATCTATTTAACATAGTAAGCAGACGCACATGTAACTTGGTCAGCCAGTAAAGCATACAGAGCTACCTCCCTTGCAAGACAAGGGGGTCACGCACTAACCATCGACAGATGCAGTGCACCAGGTTAAGTTTTAAAGCAATTGTCCAATAGACTGATAATACACACCTACTTTTGATACAGGCCACACCTTTAAGCTATGATGCATCCATACATCAAGTTTGGTTACTGTATACAAAAGTCTTGAAACTATATATACAGCCTGGACAAGATTAAACCATGATGCTAAGTTAACCGTGAAAAGTAGGTCATGCTGATCTACTTCTGATACATGACACATCTTTAGGCTATGACGCATTCATATATCAAGTTTGGTGACTATACGTGAAAAAACCTTGAAAATAGTTGACAAAGATTCGGGGACAGACACATGCATGGACAAAGCGATTACTATATCGGGGGTATGAAAAGCTTAACCAGAGCGGACACCAACATCGACGCCAACATTTTTCTCCCTCTCCCAAAACCTGTTTTCACTTTGTGAAGGCGAGATAAACCAGACATTTGGTAGCAATGTAACCATGAAGCTCGACTTTACAATGATCTATGACACTTGACTTCAAACATAAAATAAATATAGAAGGCTTATCAATACTCTTATCAACAAGAGGCCTAATGGTCTGTAACGGTCCCTGGGACAATTAGCACTTGAACCATTTCCATTTAAATAAACATGATGGATAATTTCCGGAAAATCCAAGAAATCTAGTCATTGATTAAGTAGTAGTAACAATTTATACTCTGTTGGAAAATATCTGGAAAATTCAAGATCACTGCTGAAAAAATTGACCAATCAAAATTTTCATTAGAACTCTAAGTTGATCACAATAGGAGCATTCCACTCAAGTTTCATTGAAATCAGGCCATTGATTACGGAAAAGTAGTGTTTGACTGGATTTCTGGAAAATACAAGATGGCCACCAGAATAATTGACCAATCAAAATTCTGTATATACGTATTCTGAAGCCTAGTCCCAATTAAGTTGAAATCCGCCAAGACGTTAATGAGGAGTAGCGTTTTTACTATTTCCGGTAAATTTTTCATAAAAGCTAATAGTAGAGCGGCCAAATCTCAAAACAGCCCTTAACGGGATGCTAATCTCATCTCAACTGTTGTATTGTACTGTTGGATTATGGTGTATAGATAGCGTATCATTCATATCCTGTCATATTCCCTTATCTATATCACAATCACATCTTTGAAATATCAAGTAAATGTTGAACATTGATCGCCACCATTTTATCTCCTCAAGCGGTTGTGTGCGATGTCATCTAAGTGCCAATGCATTATATTCTTTATTATGTAATGCTCATCTTGTTGAATATTTTAGAACTAATTTGACTGGATGTGGTTGCTTTTACCTCACATTGTCAAACTCTCTATGAATACGCATATATACCGAGGCAGACATACTAGGCTTTTTCTGATTGGTTGAAAAGTAAATCATGACAGCCATCATAGGGTGTAGAAATGTACCAAACTTTAACTACTAAAACATGGATAGGTTTCATTAGTGACATGATAAAAAGCTTAAAATTACCTAGATAGTTTATAAGTGGCATATTAGATCATCTGAATAGCTATCAACAGATGAGGTTAGTTATCTTTTAATTTTAGACTTTAATGTACCCGAATAACATACAGCTACAACATGGTTTATTTTGTTCATTAAGACCTAAAGATCATTTTCAGGCCTGTTGTCCTCACCGGTTCGCGGGACATGACCTTGAAATTCATGGTCAAAGGTCACAACTTTAAAATGAAAAATAATCAAGTTATTTATTCAAATCTCGCATTGTCTGTATATGGGGGTAGAAAACAGCATACCCGCTCTAGTTAACCTTACCTATGAGATGATGTGAGCTTATGCCAGGAGAAAATCTTGATCATCGGTCCATTCAGCAATCCACATGTCTGTCCGTCAGTCTGTCAATCATGGATTCTCCATCAACTTTTCTTTAAATGCCCCCTGCCCGTTAATCATTTTGCGAATTTAACACAAGCTTTGCTTGAAGACCTCTGATGATGTTAGACTTCAGATTATATTTGCAAAACACTAACACATCAAATGGTTAATATGCAAATTTGCATTTTCATAAATTTGCAATACATCTTTTAAAGGCACCTTCCTGTATATTGGTATCATGTGGTTGATTGAATTGACAGTCACATACTATTTCTTATGATGTGAGCATCCACCTCGCTATTTGTTCATGGTCATGTTATGACTGAATGTCAAGAATTAAGTTTTGGTTCAAATGGCGTATGTTCCAGATGAGCACTGTTGGGCATGTTGTATATGGTAAAAAAACCCACAGACCCCCTTGCGGGTTGGTCTGTTGTTTTATTAACCACTATAAAAAACATACTTACTGTTCAATCACTACTTGCTAAATCAATTATCTGCATTTAGCTCCCAGAATAAGATTTTTATGCTTGCATACACTCCTCCCCATGCCTATTCCTATAAATATGGTCCCTCAACCAGGCTACTGGTTAAATCCATCTCCGGTATATTGTCTGATATAGACTGGCACCACTCTGTACTCACTCCATAGTGATGCCTGTCACTAAGCGCGCTTGCGCATGCGAACTGGAGCCCAAATAGGAAACAGATTAACTTTTCTGAATTTAAGTGTCAAATATTATAGGCAAATTCTCAAATCAATTCCATGTGGGGTGGCTGAGGTCGGGTCATAGTGATTGAACGGTAAGTATGTTCTTATAGTGGTTAATAAAACAACAGACCAACTCACAAGGGTAAAAAGATAAAAGGTTGTAAAAGTGGATTCAGATTTCCATCCTGCAACCTGCATGACTTCATCTAAATACGAACCGGCAAAAAGCGCAAAAGAGGAAGCCATTCCTCTAACATCGTGAGCTTTAATATGGGAGAGATTAATTTGTTACGGAGAAGCTATCTCGTACCAAAGCTTAATCATCTCCCAAATCCATCTGAATATCGTTGACTTTGAGACTGACTTAGCTAACTCTTCCGCATAAGAAAACCATAAATGGGACGTATCAAATCTCTTAAAATCAGGACACCAGAATTTGTCGAATGACGAAAAAGATGACAATGATTTTAAAATGATCGGACTAGCAGGAAACCAGTTAGACTGAGTTTTAGATAAAAATCCCTTCTGGGATATAAAACTAAACCGTCTCTTGAAACTATAAATCTGTCCCTTTCAGCAGAAAGAGCATGAATTTCTGAACGCCTTCTAGCAGAGGCAGCAGCAACAAGAAAAAACAGCTTTAAAAGTTAAAAGTTTAATACTAATAGAGGAATTCTGAATGCCTTCTAGCAGAGGCCATTAATACTAATAGAGGAGAGGTTCAAAATGACGGCCTGCCAGCACTTGAAGAACCAAAGCCAAGTTCCATGAAGGTAACGGCTTAGCTATCGGAGGACGAATATTGCCTAGACCTCTAATAAAACTATTAAAGGTCTTAGTGTCCTTGACATCGGCATACAGAAGGCAAGGAAGAGAAGATGCCAGAGAAAATCTATATCCCCTAACCGTATTAGCTGATAAACGTAAGGAATCAAAGAGATATGTTAAAAAGTCTAATACTTGGGGAATAGAAACAGAATCGGGCATGAGACCTTGGTCTGAACACCATTCTCCAAAAATTTTAAGTCAGTAAACTCTGCGGGTCGACTTTCTTCTGGAAGAATCAATAATTTCCTGAGATCTTGAAGAAACTTTATTCTCGTAGACTTTAGTTTCAATATTCTCCAAACACACAGACTGAAGATTTCTGGGTTTGGATGAAGACAAAGACCTCTTCCTTGAGACAGAAGATCCTGGGAGACTGGAAGAAGACGAGGGAAGTCTAAGATGAGGGAAGTCTACCAGGAGATCTAGAAGGTCTACAAACTAAATCCTCTTTGGCCAAAAAGGAGCTATTAAAAGAATCTCGCAGATTTGTTCTTTGACATTTTTCAACACTAACGGAATCAAAATCGTTAGAGGGAACGCATAGGCGAACATTCCTGTCCAGGACTGAGACAGGCCATCCACCGCCAGGGCCTGTCTGTCCATAAAAGGAGACATGAAAGAGGAGATCTGAGCATTCAGAGATGTCGCAAACAGATCTACTAGAGGACGATCCATAAGACTTAAAATCGCTTTGACAACCGACCTCTTTAACCTGCCTGGGACATGGGAAGACACTAGAAAAATCTGATTCTTGCGACACCATAAGAGAAAGTTCCCCACTTCTAGACAAAGGAGGGACGACCTTGTAGCCCACCTGCCTGTTGATATGAGACCACTGCTGAATTGTCCGACCGAATCGAGACTTTGAGACCTATCACAAGATCTGACCATGAAAGGAGCGCCTTCTTGACCGCCCACTATTCCAGAATGTTGATATGAGCTGTCGCCTCCTCCAGGGACTAAAGACCGGAAACCGACAGGGATCCCAGACCGCTCCCCATCCCTCCTGAGAAGCATCAGTGAAGATGATCGCCTGAGGGGAGGACTTTACCAGTGGAACACCCATCAGAAGCAGAGAACGGTCTTTCCAAAAATCGAGAAGAGGAATCAAGTGTTCTCTGATGGGAATCTGATGGTAAATAGAGTGAACCGACTGCTTCCAAAGGGACATTAAATACATTTGGAAGGGTCTTCTCTCATCAGCGCCGCCCATGGAATAACATTCTCTACGCTGACCATCAAACCTATCACTCTTAGCAGAAATCTTGCTCTGATCATGGAAGAAGACAGGATTTCCATTGCCACTGATAAAGCCTCTATTCTTGGATCTGCGGGGAAGACTAGACCCTGGGCCAGATCGAAAGAAACGCCTAGATGCGTGAAGATTTGAGAGGGAACTAGGCTTGATTTCTTTAGATTTAAAATCCACCCTAGGTTGCATGCTAGACTGCAAATATCTGGAAGAATTCCTGAGAGAATTGAGGAACACTGCTTTTACTAACCAATCGTCTATATAAACGTGTAGATGGATAGGACGGTGTAAATTCTTGCCACGGCTGAGACTAGGCGAGTAAAAAGAAAAGGAGCTGTGGTCAGGCCAAAAGGCATGGCGCGAAACTGCCAAACTCGATCTTTGTAAGCAAATCTCAGGAATTTTCTAAAGGAAGGGTGAATGAGAACATGAATGTTGGAGTCCTTTAGGTCGATGCAAGATGACCATATACCCTGATCTAGACTGGAAATGATCTGGGAGATGGTCTCCATCTTGACTTGGGAGTAAGAATCATGAGATTTAATTTCTTCAAATTTATGATAGGACACCAACCTCCTGTTTTCTTGGAAACTAAAAAGATGATTGAATAGTAGTCCGGTCTACCCTCCAATGGGGAACCTCTTCTATTGCCTTCTTGACAATCATGGATTCCAACTCCTCTTCCAAGGCAACCAATTTTTCTGGATTGGATGGAATTGGTGTCCATTTTGGAAGTAGAGAGAGAAGAGGAGGATGACAGATCCAAGACAGTGCATAACCCCAACGTATCTGAGAAACTAGCCAGGAGTCCTGATTGAGGGCCTGCCTATTCTCCCAAAACAGAGACAGGCACCCTCCTACTGGCACGTTGGGTAAAAGACACTGGACCGACTGATCCAAAGGCACAAGAAGTGGGGGAGGGTTGATTAAAGGAAGAGAGAAAGTTGGACTTACCCGGGAATAGTCCACACCTTCAAACTCTCTTTCCTTGATAACCTCTAAAGGAAGAACGACCTCTGGACCAGGAACTAGGACGACGAGAAAGGGACTGACCCCCTCTTGCCGAAGGAGAGAAAGGCTGCCTCCCTTGGGATCTAGAACAGTGAGAGGATATGGAAATAAAAACGATCCTCCTCCGCGATCTATCTTGAAGATTGGAAGATGATCGATTAGAATTATTAATAATCCTAGATGGATAAGCCCCAAATTGGTCTGGTTTGAGGCTCTTTCTTCTAGGAGATGAATTTGGACGCTTTACTGAAGAAACATCTCTTTAAGAAGGATTAGAAAATGAAATCTGAGCCTGAAGCTCCCTAGAGGCCTTCAGGCGCTCAGATTCCGCACGAATAAGACTGGAAGCCGACTGTCCGAATATATCCTGACCAAAAGGAGGGTGGGGGCTGAAATAAGACTATTCTTCAAAGTATTAGAAATTAGAACCTCAGAGACCTTCCTGGACCTTCTCTTAGAAGTAATGAGTCCCAAAGATCTGCAGACTGAACTGAGAGAACCACGAGACAGATCCGCCAAGGAACGAAAGACTGTTAAAGGAACCTGATAATCACGTTCTTGAGCCTTAAGAACAGCTACAGATAACAGAGCAAGGAAATTGGCCGACTTAAGCTGGGATCTGCATACAGACTCCCATTTAAAAAGAACAGAGGAATGCTCAATCTAGGAAGAATCCTTTAAATGTGAGGAAAGAACATTCCAGGAGGGGCCAGAAAGAGACTGAGGAGTAGCAACCTTCAAATTATCTTATTTGGGACCTGAACAGGCGCATCAAATTTAGAAGAAAGAGAAAACTCCTTACAGTTAACATCGAGAACGAGAAATCCAGCATATCTACGACTAAGTTATCAATAGGGAGAACTTGAGAAGAATCAGACGTAGAAAAAGCAGACCCGAAAGAAGGAGGGTCAATAGAAAATTCCTCCTTAAGAGGAAGGGAAAGAGTAGAGGCGATCCACCTGTGAGCCATGGACCAGTCTTCCGAAGAGGCTCTGACCGGACAAACCCTCTTCAGATCCCTGGCCCTGACTGACTTGGGAACTGAGGGAAGAGAAGAAGGATTAGGACAGGAAGAAAAGATGAGAAGAGAGGAATCACCTGAGACTAAAGATTCTGCTGCTCTAGAGAAAATAGAACAGGGTCTTCTAGAAGACTCAGGAAAGGATGAAATTTGATTGGAAGGAAAAGAATCCATACCATGATCCTGACTAGAAGACAAGGAAGGATGAACCAGAGAACTGGCAGAAAACCTCGAGAGGATCGAAAAACGAGCCAAAACAAAGTACGATCGAGAGAGGGATCCCTAACCACAGAAAACAGAGAAAAATCTAAACACAAATCAACAATTTGAAATTCTAACTCAGGAGAAAGAACAACAGAAACAATCAGATCAAGATGATCAAAGGGAGGAGAGACAGAAGAGGAAGGAGGAAGAGAAGAAGTTGGAAGAACAGAAGGAGAAGGATCACTGAAAAAATCAATAGATGAAGAGACGGGAGAATCCCGGAGGAGGAATAAATGATTGAAAAAGAGATGACGAATTAGACACATGACTGGACGAAAAATCCTTAGCTGAAAGAGAAGAAAAAGAGGAAGAACGAATAGATTTAAAACCTGGATGATGAGAGGAGGAAGCGAAAGGAGGCCGTGAGGCAGAGAAACTCAAGACAGCATCACAAAAAGGAGCAGAAGGAGAAGACAAATCAACATCAACTACCTGAGATGAAAGGGAAGAACCATAATTAGAAACTAAAGAATCATGAGAAAAAAGACTATGAGAAATTTCAAAATCAGATCCTACAAAATTCCTATCATCAAACTCATTACGCCTATCCACTGAAAAAATTCTTCGCATCTAAAGAAGAAAATGGAAGCGTAAATTGACACTCAGATAAATTCTTAGTCTAGGCTAACCGACTATGACTGATCGCTATACCGGAAGCTACGTCCCAACTGGAAGCGGAAGTCGGAAGTCTATCTGTATCTAAACGACCCGGAAGTACACCCCTAGAACCGGAAGCGGAAGTGTACAGACCGGAATCCAAAACCGGAAACGGAAGCGCTCCTACCGAAAGAGGTAAAATAATAAGGGTCCAAAGACCCAGGATATCCAGTATGACCGGAAGCGACGCTAAGACCGGAAGCGGAAATAGGAACCGGATCTTGAAGACCCGGGTGTCCTGTAAAACCGGAAGTCAGACCGAATACGGAAGGAACGGAAGTAGATCCGGAAAACGGAAGTAAACCCTATCCTGAGTACCTGAATCCACTACAACTGACCAACACTAGCTACAGGCGTTCTGTGGACATTTCTGACAACTGGAATGACCAAGACTTTGACATTGGCATATGTGTTTAGGACGGGGGCTTCCGCCGCTGCCACCACTGCTTGTGGGTCATGCCTTTTCTTCTTATTTTCAACCTTAAGACTCACGTGGGTTTGACCCAGTGACCTGCTCGAGTTCACCTTCGAGAGCTTATTTGATCTAATTTTTTACTGTTTGACATTGACATATGTGTTTAGGATGGGGGGGGGGGCTTCCACCGCCGCCACCACTGCTTGAGGGTCATGCCGTTTCTTCTTTATTCAACCTCAAGACTCATGTGGGTTTGACCCGGTGACCTGCTCGAGTTCACCTTCGAGAGCTTATTGAATCAGAACAGACGCAGATGACTCGAATCTTGCATACAAAACCAAAACGGCTTCAGAATTCACCGAAGAAGTCCCCCCCCACCCTCCGTTGCTGATGGTTTAGATACATTAGATTAGCAAAAGACAGCTTTATACTTAACAGCAATGGGGTGGGGGAAGAATGACCAGAGGGCAGCCCTTGTTTAGACGAAAAATCTTTAAAGAAAACCTTAGATATGGATGCAGACCACCCTATGCAAATCCTGCACATCGTTGTGGGGGTACATGTAGTGCACTTTGAACAGACATGTCCTCGGTCACACATTGAGGATGTGCACTTGATTTTATCGGTCGTTTTAACAGACTCCTAAAAACGAAAAAAGATTACAAAGAAGCAGACAGCTTGGTATTTCGTTAAAAAGAGTCTAGAAACATGCAAATGCATTTCAAAGAAAGGCCGGAAAAGTTCAAACTAAAAAATTCCTAACAACAAGAAATCAATCTTTCATAGGGAAATAAACATAATTCCTTGTAATGCACTATACTGAAAATGAATAAGGGCTCACTGGAGTAATAGAGGGATTTTAGATGATGATGACTTAGGCATATTAAGGTTGTTACCATGAAAACGAAACCCCACGAAAACCGGTAACATTTATATACATAGTTATAAAATTCAATATAACCATGAAATACTTCCAAAAACATAATTTTGGGAGGATAGACTTCATAGTAGGCATATCTAGTGTGAGGAAGTCCTTCAATAGTAAGCTGACACAGCCGCAAAGCTATAAAAACTTTCTGATAATATTTAGGCAGTTATTCTGCTTGCAGAATAATTGAAAAGTGAATCTGTTTCCTATTTGGGCTCCAGT
Source organism: Chaetoderma sp. LZ-2023a (assembly GCA_034401795.1). Lineage (NCBI taxonomy): Eukaryota > Metazoa > Mollusca > Caudofoveata > Chaetodermatida > Chaetodermatidae > Chaetoderma > Chaetoderma sp. LZ-2023a. Next base: position 13,058 of record JAVVLW010001084.1, read on the forward strand.
GCGCATGCACAAGCACGCTTAGTGACAGGCGTCACTATGGAGTGAGTACAGACTGGTGCCAGTCTATATCAGACAATACACTGGAGATGGACCTAACCAGTAGCCTGGTTGAGTGTCCATATTAATAGGAATAGGCATGGGGAGGAGTGATGCAAGCATAAAAATCTTATTCTGGTAGCTAAATGCAGATAATTGATTTAGCAATTAGTGATTGAGTGGTAATGGATGTTTTTGTCGTGTAATAACAACCTGTCTATAGCGGCCACCCTGTGGGTGTTTAAAATTGGCAACTGAGCAATGCTGTTCGTTTTATACGATTAATTTCTTATGGTAAATAACCTGTCGGGCCAAAACGTAGTGATTACTTAAGACGACTGGCCTTATGGTAATAGAACCACTCATCTTAAAGAACTACCATCTTTTCGTCATAAAACATATGGTCGCTATAGACAGATTTGACTGTATATAAAGCTATGCTGTTTTATACACAATGTTATGATGGTTGACTACATTATTATGCATAACAATGCAATACCAAGTCCTCTAAAGCTCAGTCATGTGACGAAGAAACGATATGTGTCCACAGACTTTACACACTGTATTATATGCCAATCAGCGAAAGGTACTCTCTCTACAGCGACAGATATTGGTATAGAGAAACTGAAGTTTGCGTGCGAAAAACAAGGACATTGTATGGGAGAGGATTTGTGACAATCAAAGTAATATAGTAGCTGGAAATATTAAGTATTGTTATGCCACTCAGACAAGAGCAAAGATTCTGCATCATGTGCAAACAGAGGATAAGGCTTATTTATCTGGTACTGACTATGAGGAAGATATTCACATACCGCCTGTCGCTACAAGAACTGCTTCACCATCCATAGTAGACTGGAAATGGATTTGTTTCATTTGCATGCAGAAGAAGAAAAGACTTTAAGCTACACATGGTAGAGACACCAGAATTGAAAAATAAAATGATGCAACTTGCTAAACATAAAGGTGACTGATATGATTCGATGCTTAGCCACAGTGCCGGATCTTGTTTGTTGTGAAGCTCGGTACCATTTATCATGTAACTTGTCATATGCAAAAGAAAATATCAAGATCAGTCTTTTACAGAGGTGTGGAGATGATCAAGAACACTTGCAAATAGATGAACACAAAGAAGCATTCGATAAACTTATCACCACGATACATGATGATCATTTTGTTCAGAAAAAAGTGCTATTTCTATCTGACCTGCTCGCGATGTATAAACAATTTTTGCCATCGGAAACCAGCTGTATTCCTAGTTGTTATAATAGAGCAAAACTAAAACATAAATTGCTAAGCTACTATGGTGATGCTATACACATTACTTCACAGAGGGGTCAAGCTAAGAGTAGCTTTGTTATCAGTCAAGATATATCTTTAGGAGATGCCCTTAAGGCTGCCACCGAGATGATGGTAGACCTCCACATGTACAAGGAGCAAATATTATCTGAAGATATGCACGAGCGACAAAGGCAAACAGATATCAGCATTATTCAGAGTTGTTGGAATAATCTGTAAAGAAATGAGACATTCCAAACCTTAAGTCTGAATACTATCCTACTAGCCAAGAGGTTGGTCTCAAGGAATCTTCCGCATTTGTTCCTCCATTATTATACCAAGCAAAATTATGGCTCATTGAAACAAGATCAGCATATGATGTGATAGGCCATGTACCTATCGAGGAGATGCAGAGGTCTGGCTACTGCTGAGTGCATTATATTCAATCAAACAAACAAAACCACACCATTACACCTAGGAATTGCCATCCAGATGCATCATCAATACAGTAAATGTGGTATACTAGATACTCTAAATGCACATGGGTTCTGTCTTTCTTACAATGAATATCGAAGGTTTAACACATCTGTGGATTTGTATACAGTGTCCAGAATCAACAACGGCATTTTAATACCACAAGGTATGATTATCCTAGGCGGTACTTGGCAGGAAGGTGACGATAATGTAGATATTAATATCGAGACAGTTGATGGACAAAACACCTTGCACCAAATGAAACATGCCCCTATGAAAAAGTTTACTTTGCGGATAACTAGCCGCTAGTTAGGGACTAGTTTGTGGCAAAGGAAAAACTGAGCAACAGGACTTAACATGTCCTAGCGGCTAGACGTTAACCTGCCGCTAAGTGGTGGCATAATTAAAACTGAGTGGCTGGTTTGCAGCAGAGTATGAGATTTGAAACAAACTGAGCAGCTGGTTAACATGAAGGACTGTTTCTCACAAACTGAGTGGCTGGTTAGCATGAACGACTTTGTTTCTTACAAACTGAGCGGCTGGTTAACATGAACGACTCTGTTTCTTACAAACTGAGCGGCTGGTTAACATGAGACTCTGTTTCTCAAAGACTATATTTTCCCGCCTATATTTGAGAGAGAAAGGTCAAAGCCTCATTCTGGCAGAGGATCTACTTTTCTTGCTAAGGTAGTTTGGTGTAAATATATTTTGATCTCAAACTGGTTTAAGTGAACAATGTGGTTAGTAAGTATATATTAGTGTAGAATAAGTGGATAGATACATGTAGCAAGTTGCTGTGCTGCAATGCAAGCAGATTTTTCTTGAACAAGCTTTTGACAGCAAAGTTGATTCTTTTATCATGTATACTAGCAATACATCTGTCACATTGGATATAATTTAATTGACACATTTAGAAACCTGTTGTCAGTCAATGCTATGAATACTACATATGGTTGTAGCATAAGGTGTTGATAAAGTGTTGAACCACTAGTAAGTTATAACAGTTATTTATGTGCTTTAGAATGAATATACATGCATATATATTGACCTAGTTTAAAGGGAACAATTAATGGCATGAATGGTAGCCATTCCCTTCTTCAAACAGGGTAAGAGTAGTGCAAACTGAGCGGCTGGTTAGCGGCAAACTGAGCGGCTGGTTAGCGGCAAACTGAGCAGCTGGTTAGCGGCAAACTGAGTGGCTGGTTAGCGGCAAAATGAGTGACTGGTTAACCACCCGCTACTTAGCGACTGCACTTAGCGACAGGACCATTTTTTTCATAGGGGGTGTCAACTACCAAGCGCAAGCAATCAGTACAAAGTCTGCAGAACCGCATCGTATCAAACCTACCAAAGAAAAATCCTTGGATCTTTCGGAAGATGTACTTAAAGAGTTTGACACATTAAAACGTACAGGAGACAGATAGAACATCCAGAACCACCAAGGAGTATAGATGCTCTAGGGTTACTAGCACCTCTAGGTAATATAGGAAAATTCACTAAAGATGGTACTTGGATATTGCTGAGAATGTCTTGTCGAAGTATGTTGCCAGTCGAGACTGTGCCAGAGGGACAGAATATACCATTCTGGACTGGGTATCACAAGATGTTATCAGAGGAAACAAAAACAAAGACTATTATTGGATACAATCCTGTGCTGAATGGTGTTCCAATGGACCCAGCAACAGTATATACAACCATGAGCAATGCACAGGAGACAAGTCTGGCACTAAAACAGAAGTATGCAGTACAGACAGTCAACTTGCAACTCTACATAATAGCATATGTAATAAGGTTGACAAGAAAGGAAGAGTTTGATGACCATGTGTTGTGCATTGATGGGTGAAATTCACATGCTTTGTTGCTTCATTACTTCTATAGAAAAGATATGGAGTTCAGCTGGATTGTGTGAATTACTAATTGAATCTGATGTTTAAGATGGTGGGACAGCGGATCGGATGTTCATTGGAAAAGACTTTAATAAAGCAGTCAGAGGCTTGACAATAGCGTATGAAAGCTTGAAAAGTCTGTGGTTTGAACAGTTCTTTGACTGGTGTAATGAGGAAAAGATACCAAGTGAGCTGTGGTTGAAACTGAAAGACACTTTGCATGAATTTTCATGTGGAGATTGTAGCCACAAAGGTCGACGCAGTTACTAAGCTCCAGAACATACTGGGGACCATGACGCCAATCATGATTGAGTTCAATCACTATAGGTGTGAACTATCACCAACATTTAAACTATGGTTAAATCTGATAGATGCCTTAGAAGTGTTTTTGGAGTACATCCGTGCACAGCGACTCGATCATGGCGAGTACACCTTCAGGCAACCTACGCAATGTTACCATATATGTATGCTGCGGATAAGCAGAACTATGCTAGGTGGACACCATGCTATCTACTGGACATGTTGGAATTGTCAGAAGAACTAAAAGTACCTTTTGAGCTAGGAGACTTTGCCATTCGAGAGACACATAGTGCATTTAATGGCATCTGGACATATGGCAGACAAATACAAAAGGAAAGGAAAAGTTGTCAAGATTGGTTTGGCATCATTAACACTTGCCACCATTAGGGAAAATGTAACCATGGAGTGTGCTCAATTTTCCAGTAACATCTGTCTATCCCCACTGCACTTTTCAATTAAGATGGCAGCATGAGAAAGTTGCAGAAGTCAGATCTAATGCACAAGCTGGAGGATCCTGTTACCAGGCACTGCACGCTCCCAGAGGTAATGGACAGTCAATCAGTGGTGTACATTATAGATGCCATGGCCGACCTACATTCCATGAAAGTAAATGCGCACATAACATTTCAAACGTCACCAGAAGGTTTCTGTGATAAACTGTTCTATCTACTGAAATCATCAGATACAGTTATTGATGTTTGGGATCAATACGACTATTTTAACTCTGTCAAGCATGTGGAATGAGAGAAGAGAGGGAATGTAACTAGCAAAGAGTATCAAGTGATTGGGGGATGGACGGTACCTATATGACAGGTTTCTGGCAGTGTCTTCTAACAAGACCTCTCTTGCCAACTTCCTTGGTGAATACATTGCTGAACATGGTCCTGAACATGTCATGGTTTCCAAAGTTAATAAGATTGTCTATGTTGCTGGAGCATTCAGGGACGGGTCAAAGAAATTATCAGTTGTATCTGGTAGAACAAAGATCCATGCAGATCCAGCGTGTAATCAAGAGGAAGCGGACACACGTATAATGTTCCATGCTCTGAAGGCTAACCAAACAATTGGTGAAAAGGGTATCCTTGGCAATATCATTCTAAAGACACCAAACACAGATGTAGTAGTACTAGCTGCTTACTATTTTCCACAGATGGATAACATAAGTCAGTTCTGGATTGAAACTGGATGTAAAGGTGACATTACCGATAACTACAGATTTATACCCATCCATGAGATGTGCCAGCTGTTTAGTCCGGAATTCCTTCAGATTCTACCAGCAGTTCATGCCCTGACAGGCTGTGATAGTGTTCCATCATTCAATCACATTGGCAAGAAGACTGTTATAAATGTAACAAGCACATGTGGACCAGAAACCTTTAAGGAGCTGACAAAATTTGGTCATACAGATCTTCAATCAGATTTGGCTGCTGACAGAAAATTTGTAACTACCCTTTACGACCCAAAAAGCAAATATGTGCCATTTCATCATGACCTGGCTACTCTACATGTAAAACTGTGTGAGAAAGACGTGTCACTGAGCCAGTTTCCACCATCTGAGCCAGGTTTCGTTGAACAGGTTAAAAGAGCCAGATGGCAGACTCGTATATGGACAAGTTGCCACCTGTCTGATATAGATACAGATGACACTCCAGAAAATAATTGGACGGAGGAAGACAGATAATGGGTACTATACTCCACTGTTCTTTCAGGGACAAACATCGGCAGAGTCCTTGAATCTCCTATTCTATACATGTGCGGTAAAACTCTTATGCACCAAAGAGTGTGTATAAACTATTATTAAATCAGTATGATAGAATGGTGACAGGAGTGTGGTCTCCCTTCAAGTAATTGTCCTATATACGTATATATAATACTAGTATTACTTATACAGATATTCGTTTATGTTTAAGTCTATGTAGTTGTTTCTTTGAATTTTCAAAAAGAGGCAAGCCTGTCTTCAACGGGAATAATATTGTTTATCAAAGTGCTTACTAAAGACAGGTTGTCAATTACTCAGACTCGATCATCAACTCTGGTACAATAATATATTTGGAGATGAAATGTTGGTTGTTCTTTAAGAAGGGTGCTATTGCAGCTACCCATCGCGAATGAAGGTGTCCCTAATAGACAGGTTTCAGATTACTGTTATCAGTCATTTAATACATATTACCTGTAAAATGAAGATGAAAATGAATGTGCCACATGTTTTATGCCCAGGATCATACACAGCGAAAAATAAGGTGTAAATAGAATAAACACAGAAAATTGTTGTTAGTCTTAATAAAAGGGGGCACGCCATGTTAACTGGGTTAAAGCTTAAAAGTATTTTTGAAACAACAGAAAAAGCCATAATCATTGACAATACTTGTATTTGAAAATAAACATAAATCTATGTAATGCTTTAGTAATACAAAGGAGCATGACATGGTTAAGACCTATAGCCTAGTACGCTTAAGTAAGATCTCAGATTGCATTAAAATCATACTAATTCATGCTAGAAATATATTACTTATGTATGATACAGATGTTCAGATATGTTATATTGATGTTTCCCATGAAAAATAAATCAGCATACAATATATTGCATAGCATTTTTTTTTCGAATATCAAGTAATATAGATGAAATTACATTAAATTTGTTACACTGATTTTTGCGTATGGGGTCATGACCTTCAGTCTTGAATTTGAAGGTCATGTCCCGTGACCAGGTGAGGACAACAGGTCTGAAGGTGTTCCTTACCATCCAATAAACAAAACAAGCATTCTGTAAGTATTGCTTTGCAATCGTCCAATAAACAAAACAAGCATTTTGTAAGTATTGCTTTGCAATACATGTCCCCTACCTGGTGATATAAATGTTTAGAGATTGACAGTCAAAAACTCCATTAAAAATTGACAGAAGCAGCTGAAACTCGAACTTGATCTGTAAATTCTCATAACATAGAAATAAACCAAGTTTCAGTTATATACGGTGAAGGAGAAGGAAAAAGTCTTGAAAGCTGATATGTTTGTATTTCATCTGTCGAAAGGGGACATAAGGCCATCAAAAAATGATGCAAACGCCTGAAACTCAAACTTGGTCTGTAATTTCTCATAATAAAGTACTGGACCAATTCTCAGTTGAATAGCTTGAAAGACTGCGAGCAAAAGGGCGGAAAACTAATATTTTTTGCATTTCATAAGTCGAAAGGGGGGAATATGAAAAACTGATGAAAATGTCTGAAATTCGAACTTACTCTGTAACTCCTTATACTAAAGCAATGTACCAATTTTCTCTTATATATCTTGAAGGATTGCGAAAAAAGGGCAGAAAGCTGATATTTTTCATCGAAAGCGGGTATAACTCCATCAAAAATTTACGCATAAGCCTGAAACGCGAACTTGGTCTGTAACTTCTCATAACAAAGCAATGTAGCAGAAAACTAATATTTTTCATATCTCCTAAGCCGAAAGGGGGTATAACTCCATCAAATATTTAAGCATACGCCTGAAACTTGAACCTGGCCTGTAACTTCTCATACCAAAGCAATGTAGCAATTCTCAGTATAATATCTTGAAAAAGTGCGAAAAAAAGTGCAAAAACTAAAAATTTTTGTATTTCATGTCGAAAGGGGGCATAAATCCATGATAAATTTAGGAAAATGTCTGAAACTCGAACTTACTCTGTAACTCCTTATACTAAAGCGATGCACCGATTTTCACTTAAATATCTTGAAGGAGTGCAGAAAACTGATATTTTTCGTATTTCTTAAGTCGAAAGGGGGCAAAAATTCATAAAAAATTGACGCATATGCCTGAAACTAAAAAAAAAGGGCGGAAAACTAATATTTTTCATATTTCATAAGTCGAAAGGGGGGGGGGGGGGGGGGGGGGGGGGGGAGGGCATAACTCCATGAAACATTGACGAATTAAATGAAATCAAGGATTTCTTTTTTCACAAGAGAGTTGATACTTACCTCCCTAATACTCTTTGATATTGTTAAATATCGGCTTTCACTCAATAAACACTCAGAATAAAAACAGTTAGGTGCCCCTACTGGGCAGGGAGTCAGAGTGTAGTCCGGCAGATGCCCGCCCCACCATCGCGCATGCGCAGACTAGCACTTCCTCTGACTAATTTATTGGCTGACACACATGCAACTATTAAGAGCCTGAAGACCGAGCCTCTGTGGGGTGGAGAGGCTGGGTCCGTATTAGGGAGGTAAGTATCAACTCTCGTGAAAAAATAAATCCTTGATTTCATTTATTTCACTTCAAGAGTATACTTACCTCCTTAATACTCTTTGATATTGCCAGAATTTGACAGGGAATTCGGCGGGAGGGAGGCGAGGTCAAAAGACCAGCTCTTCCCTATACGCTTTTTCGTGTTTAAGGCACTTAAACCTCTGAAACTGTGTGAAAACACAGTCAGGATTTGACAAAACATCGGCTAACACAAACCGATGGATGAGAGATGGTACCAGTGTCATGTACTATAGGACAGAGACGAAAAGGCTCCATTTTCGTACACTCTCAATGATGAACCACATAAATACACAAACCATCACCATATTAATAACAAAAGGTAACGTGACAATACAATCAACAATGAACAACACATGAACAAGACTAACCTTGTTGAACTTGGCTGCTGACATCATCTTCCCAGTGGTGAAGGCTGATGTAGTCCCAAAAAGTGGTTGTTTCCATTAATTAATTGTGATATATATAAGCAATGAGGAAACCTCATCAAAAAATACACCAGATTACTTTTTCAAAATCGACAAGGCGAGAGGGTTCGAGGTGTCACGGAGATAATGGTCTGTAAAACATGACTCACAGTGCCACTGAGCAACGGACATAATGTCATCCACAGGGACCCCTTTAAATAGGGCAGTGGAAGTCACCATGCCGCGGACACTGTGAGCCTTGGCCATGTCAACCCGCTTACCGGTGGCGGATTTATGACAAAATTGGATACATTCTACAATCCACCTGGAAATGGTGTCCTTAGATGCCCTGCCATGGGGTTCAATATATGACAACCATAACGCTGACTGGTCGGTCCGCCACTCCGAAGTATGCTGTTTGTACCGGAGCAGCGCCCGGACGGGACACCATGCTTTAGAATTAGGATCATATCTAGTTAAAGCAGGCAAAAAAATAGGTTGACATGGATATTTCAACGACTGATTCCTAGCCAAGAAATTAATCCCAGGTAGAAGCTTAAGGCCTTCCCCTGTAACCACAAAACGGTCATCCTCGGCTGATAAGGCATGAATTTCACTCCTACGCCTAGCCGAGGCCGCAGCAATTAAAAATACAGTTTTAAGAGTTATCATTTTCATAGAAATGGAACTAAGTGGTTCAAAAGGCTTATCACCTAGTACCTGAAGCACTAGAGATAAACTCCAAGACGGAATCACAGGGGGATTCCTTGGTCTTCGATTGCCCATGCCTTTAATTAATACATTTAATGTACTTACTTCATCACTTCCCCTATTCGCCAAGCAAGGGATAACAGTCATTAAAGCTGACTTATAACCAGCAATAGAGTTAGGCTTGAGGCTATAGGCATCATACAGGTGACAGAGGAAATCAGCTACTACCTGAATAGATGAATCCATTGGATCAATACATCTTTTTGAACACCACTCTGCAAATCTGTTGATTTTATAATTATATGCTCTGGAGGTTGACCCCTCCTGGCTTTGGCCATAAACATGGCTGCTTGCTCAGAAAAGCCCTCCTTAATTCTAGATTCCTTGACAACATCCACGCAGTCAATCGGAACATTGACGGATTGTTGTGAAGGGCTTTGCCCTGGAAGATAATGTCGTCCATCAGAGGCAGAGGAACCGGATTGCAGACCAGAAGGTCCAGCAGATCCGTATACCATGATCGGCTTGGCCAATCTGGGGTGATCAGAAGCACTTGGCACTCCTCCTGTCTGATTTTCTGAAGAATCTTTGGAATCAGGATTGCTGGAGGGAATGCGTATCCATACATTCCCGCCCAGCTGATAGCTAATGCATCTGTTGCGAAAGCGCTTGGATCTGGAATCGGAGAGACGTACGTCGTCATCTTCGCATTCCTCTTCGTTGCGAACAAATCGATGTTGGGTTTCCCCCAATGGTCAAACAGACGATCCGCCACACATTGATTTAGTTGCCATTCCGTGGGTAAAACACTCATCCTTCAGCTCAATCAGTCTGCTAGCAGATTTAACCTTCCCGGAATATGAACTGCTTTCAAGGTAATCCTGTGATCCAGGCACCAACAAAGCAGTCTCCATGTCATCATACAGAGACTGGGCGACTTCGTTCCGCCCTGGCGGTTTATGTAAGTCACTAATGTTGAGTTGTCTGAACGAATAAGAACAATCTTGCCCTGAACTTTCTGTAAGAAATGTTCCAGGCCCAGGACTACTGCTCTTAGTTCCAGTAGATTGATATGTTCCTTTGACTGTTCCAGATTCCAAAGCCCTGATATCGTGGATTCTTCCAGGCAAGCTCCCCACCCCTCCATCGAGGCATCTGTATACACAGTTACCTGAGGATGAGGAGGGGTTAGCATAACCCCCACCAGGAGATTCTCTGTGTCCAACCAACATTGCAGGTGGTGAATTAGAGGCGCCAACACTGACACATTCGAGTCCAGTGAACCTGTACTCTGGGTCCATTGCGTCATGAGAAATAACTGGATCGGCCGCCTGCATAAGGCAGCCTGAGGAATGACTGGTTCCAATGAAACCATCAACCCCAACATTCTCAAGTAAACCCCTGCCAGGACATGACGACTGTCGCACACTGACTGAATCACTGAGATAAGTTTCTGAACTCTCTCCTGAGTAGGATAAACATATCCTGTCTCTAGATCGAAGAACATCCCCAGGTAAACAAACTTCTGGGATGGAGTCAGCTCTGATTTTTGGAAATTGATCATCCAGCCTAAGTCTGTGAGAGTCTTCAAAACAATCTCCAGATTGGCCGA
>JAVVLW010001085.1:0-10000 GCA_034401795.1 Chaetoderma sp. LZ-2023a
TAAACTTCCCTGGGTGTGTGCCTTTAACAGCCAGTCGTCTATGTACGTGTGGACTGCTATGCTTCTCCTGCGGAGGTATGCGGTAATCGCAAGAACCACACGGGTGAAAACCCGAGGAGCCGTGGAAATTCTGAAGGGTAATACCCTGAATTCCCACTGTCTGCCCTGGAATGCAAATCTCAGGAAGCGACGGAAACTCCTCGCTATGGGGATGTGGAAATAAGCATCCTTCAAATCTATTGAAGCTGTCCACATTCCCTTCTCTAACCCCGCCAACACCGAGCGCACAGTCTCCATCTTGAAACCGACCGTCTCTATGAACTTGTTCAATGGCTTGAGGTTGAGAATAGGTCTCCACCCTCCGGTGTTTTTTGTTACTAAGAACACGGTTGAATAGAAGCCCGGACACTTCTGTGCCGGCTGAATTGCTCCTTTTTGTATAAGGGAGTTTATCTCCTCCTCGATACACAACCTTTGATCTGGATCTCTCGGATTTGGAGTCCAGATTAGCACCAGAGACAGCCGCGATGGCCGGCCTGTCATCCAATTGGGATGATACCCGACTGAACGCCATCGCAAGACTAAACGGTCCTGAGTCAACCGCTCCCACTCTTGCGTGTGGTCGGCCAGCCGGCCTCCCACCGGTCCACCTAGGGAGAGAGGTGGACATAAGGAGTGCAAGAGTGGTACTGTCTCCTTTGCCAGAAACACCGGAGTGGTTCTCACCGTGGTAACCGGCCCATCAGGCACGATTACCACGACCAGCACCGCACGCACCTCGGTGCGCGGGTGGTTGCCTGGTTGACTGCGCCTGAGGAGCCTGCGCCCCCCCCCCCCTCACTGCTGGCTGAATCGCACGCAGCCGAGGCCGATGCTGCGATGGTGGCTGGCCTCTGACCCGGCCACCTCCACCTCGAGCCTGCAGGGGACGATACGCAGGGGGTGCCGCGCGAATGCGCTCCCTACGGAGTACCTCAAACTGCTCGGGCAGCGCCCTCTGGTTATTGACCAGAGTAACCGTCTCCTGGAGGTGCCTACATCCCTCACCTCCAAAGAGACCAGGACCTGTCATAGGCATACGCAGTAGCCTATTGTACAGGTCCTGGGACGGGCACAGGTTGTCCAACGCAAACGTGCGCCTCGCCCGGACACTCCTGGTCACCGCCCGAGTCATACAGTCCAGAGCCAGGTTGATACCATCCTGGATGGCTCTCTGGACTGTGACCGGGCTCGGTTGGCGTGATGCGGATGCTGTTACTTCCCCCTGTAACAGCTGGGAGATGTGAGATAGCGCCGCAATAGAAGCTCTCCCACTCTCCTCCGCATCACGCAACGCTGCATTGGCCGAACGCAACGCGTTCGAACACAAAGCTCCCGTGTCAGAACGGGAGCCTGGCCGCGCATCCTCACCCAAAGCCGCGTGGTCATCCACGCTAGGCTTGGGCACCACACCGTACCTCTGGTAATCCACAGGCACGATGCGGCAGCGCCTTGCTACCTCGCGAGGGGCCTTCGCAAGACGCCCATTCGCCTTGATGGATGTCCCAGCCACCGAGAACATATCCACAATATGCTCTTCTAACGGCAGAGATGGCATAGCGCTAGCAGTGGCCTTACCAGCTAACCACGGCCTGTGGTCACGCTGGCTAGCTGACTGCTCCACGGGCAGGTCTGGCCTAACACTTATCAGCCATTGACAAGCGTCAGACCAATCCTCCTCCGTGGCTAGCTGCGAGTGCTCTACTAGACGAGGGCCTTCGTCTTCCTCCTGAGCAAACGCAGCAGAGCTTGACGGCGGATAAGCTGACACTCCTGGCAAGCCAGAGAAAGCATGTGGGCCCGAAAGAGCAGGCATGGTAATCTGACTGGCTTGTCCAGAAGCAGGAGCCGTGGTAGAGCGCGGGGCAGATACCGCCACACCACGGCCCCGACCAGCACCAGCAATACTCTCGGCAAGCCGAGGTATGCGGAACAGCTGGCCATCAGCACCGCCCAGGGCCACCTTCTGAGCCGTGAATTCTACTCCTGCGTGAGTAGAACCATGGAATATGTCACCTGTATTCCCCGCGAGGGGTGCACAGACGTCATAATCCATGGTCACGTCCTCAGACGGTGACCCTAACAGGTAATCCTCTTCTTCCTGGCCAGAAAGATTAGACTCCGGGTCAGCAAAGAGAGCTAACCCGGACTGGCCAGGAAAGGTGCCATAGGAGGTACTGGCATCTGCGGCGTGCAGATACCCCTGGGCTGATAAGCAGCCAGCAGGTTCCAGCGACAGCTGTCCATGACCCCTCGGCGCGGCAAGCCTGCTGCCAGGGTCGTGGAATGCCCCCTCTAATGGGGCCACCTCTGAATCCTTGAAAATTGGTAACGGCCTACGGAATGGTGATTCAGAGGTGGGGCTTACCTGTCCCGAAGCAGATGATGAGGACAACAAAGGATTTGGTCCAGGAAGCATGCCACGAAGCAACTCTGGAACCAAATCCTTTATTGTCCTCTTCATCTCTCCCAACATCTCACTACGGAAGGCCTCCATGTCCACTGAAGACGAGGCCTTCCTCTTACCTATCTTACTTACTCCCTCTCTTTTCTGCTTCCTCTCCTCCTCCACCACCTTGTCCTTAGCCTGTAAGCATAAGAATTCAGCCATTAACTTGCCCCCCAAATGCTTACATATCTCACAATTGAGCAATGGCCCACAGGGGCTACAATGAAAACAGAGATGAGGGATGAATTGTTCCTTAAGAAAACGTCCACAGGACGAGCAACCAGGTCTCTGAAACAGGACAAAGGACGAGGACAATGAATAATATTGTTAAGGTTAGAAACTCAAAACCAAAGTAAAAGAGAGGGAAAATGATCATAAAGATCACCAATCATCTGAAAACCAGCGTTGGACAAACTTTAATTGTTATTGTTAATAAAGAGCAAGGCTGATTATGATGTCATTAATCCCATGACAGAAATTAAATCGATCCGAAACAAACATCCAGGTGTAAGGACGAATTATATTCATAACCAGACCATCTTGAGGAAAGATATTCAGACTACACAACCATCAGATACACAATGATAACAATGGCAATTACAGTTAAAAATAATTAACATCACCTCATATCATTAACTAGAATACCTGACTCTTTGTATAGACAAACCATCCAACGTAATGAACTGGAACACTCCACCAAGACCACGCCTCTTAACTCTCTCCACCTTAGGGGAAGGAATTGGATCAAGAGGGCAAAGTGAGAAGACCTTCATACGAGGCCTCCGAATCACTGGACATAGAATTCTTGGTTAGATAACCTAACCGTATTAGTAGGAAATGGAACCTTGGTGGAGAGAAAACAAACCCTCTGATGCTGTGAAGTCCATTACATATCCTGACAGATACCTGTGGACATAAACACAAAGAGAGATTAGTATTATATAGCACCCTGTTGAAATAAAACAACTAAACTAGGCGCTTATCACGGTAAACGCGAGTCCCGGAAACACATTACACTGGGAAAAACTCGCTAAATTTTAATAGAAGTCACCTGATGGATAGGTCCTGGGCCCTCCTCTGGCGAAGTTACTCTCTCAGACATCACAAACAGGATTGAACTTCTTATTAAACAGGTTACTTTGACTTATAAACGAGTTGAAAAGCGTAAAGCACAAAAACATGTGTTCACTCTCTGCCAATAAATTAGCAAAGAGGAAGTGCTAGTCTGCGCATGCACGATGGTGGGGCGGGCATCCGCCGGACTACACTCTGACTCCCTACCCAGTAGGGGCACCTAACTGTTTTTATTCTGAGTGTTTATTGAGTGAAAGCCGATATTTAGCAATATCAAAGAGTATTAGGGAGGTAAGTATACTCTTGAAGTGAAAATGTCTGAAACTCAAACTTGCTCTGTAACTCCTTATACAAAAGCGATGTACCAATTTTCGCTTAAATATCTTTGCGAAAAAAGTGCGGAAAGCCGATATTTTTTGTATTTCTTAAGTCGAAAGGGGGCATAACTCCATAAAAAATTGATGCATATGCCTGAAACTCGAACTTGGTCTGTAACGTCTCATAACAAAGCAATGTATCAATTCTCAGTAAAATATCTTGAAAGACTGCAAAAAACCCAGACAGCTGGACGGATGGACAGACAGAGAGCAAACCTATAATCCCCCTGGTTTTACCAGTAGGGGACTAATAAACCATGTAGTAGCCGTATGTTATTCAGGCACGTTAAGTCGGTCTGATATGCTCAGTGGCCGCTCTACTATAAGATTTTCACCCAAAAAATTTGATAAATTCAAATTCTGAAGAGAGGTTCTGGAGTCTACCAAGATAGGGTCCCTCTAGCCAAATTTGGTTGAAACATGTCAGACAACTAAAGAGAAGTACTGTTTTGACAATTTCCGTTAAATTTTTCATAAATCTAAGATTTTCATCCCCAAAAATTACCAATCAAAATTCTGAATAGATGTTCTGGCGGGTACCAGCATAACATACTTCCAGCCAAATTTGGTTGAAATCAGTCAAAGTGTTAGAGATTTGATGGACAGACAGATGGACTATGGATGGGCGGTGGATGGCTGCCATGGCATAAGCTCACTTGACCATTTGGGGTGGGTCATTATAAGGAAGCATATGTCCACTTTTGGATCCAGTATAATTAACCACAGATTGGATATAATCTGCTAAGTTGAGCGAAACGGAAACTGTTAATGTTGAAACACACCAATGTTTTTTCCAAGGTCACAGTGACATTGACCGTTGGCCCTCAAGGTCATTATATTATGCCATATTATTATAATGAAGAATGTGTCCAAGTTTGGGCCCAGAATGACTAACCAAAGATGAGATATAAACTCCTAAGTTGAGCTAAACGGAAAATGATAATGTTGAAAAAACCCAATGCTTTTACCAAGGTCACAATGACCTTGACCTTCTAACCTCAACAACATTGTGGGATATCATGTCCTTATAAGGTAGCATGTGTCCAAGTTTGGGCCCAGCATGATTAACTAAACCTGAGATAAAACAGAAAAGTTGAGCTAAATGTAAATCGCACGCTGACGCCACCACCGGACAACGTGCAGTGTATCGCAACAGCTTGTTATACTTTGTAAAGTCAAGCAAAAAATTATATTAATTTATACAGAATGAAATTATCATTTGCTAAAATTTATTTTATTTTATTACTTTACATTCCGCTGATCGTACATCATATAGACAATTGTAATCTGGCCATAAGTCAATCAATCTATCCTCTAGTAAAAATAATGTTGATAACCGGTGCAAGCGTAAATGACATTTTTGTTTTAAATCACATGCACAAAGCAAGCGTTTTTATTGGTCTGTTGATTTCTGCAGCTGTGCACATGACTTACAACATCCGCTTACGTTCAGATTCTTACCTCGCAAGTAAAAAAATATCAAACACAAGATTTTCCTCATAATTCCTCAGAAAAATTATTCGCACACAAGAAGTACTGCCTGAACATAGCTGGAATATAGCTCAGCTAGATTGTCTCGTGTGCATAGGCATAAAGCTTTTGAGCATAAATGTGCTTAATTCCAGTGATTTCAATTTATTTGGTCTTATTTGGCCCATTAGCATTTGAACCATTTGCATTTAACTAGATATGATGGATCATTTCTGGAAAATCCAAGATGGCCACCCAAAAAAAATAACCAATTAAAATTCTGAATAAATGATCTAGAGTATACCATGATAGGGTCATTCTAGCCAAATTTGGTTGAAATATGTCAAGCGACTAAGAAGAAGCAATGTATTGACAATTTCTGGTAAATTTGTTCTAAAATCTAAGATTTTTACCCAAAAATTTCTCAATCAAAATTCTTAATAGAATTTATAGAGCCTACCACCATAGAATCCATCTAGTAAAATTTGTTTGAAATATGTCAAGCAGCTAAGGAGGCGTAGCAATTTGACAATTTCCGTTAAATTTTTCATAATATCTAAGATTTTCACCCAAAAATTGATGAATCAAAATTATGAAAAGAATTTCTAGAGCCTACCACCATAGAATGCATCTAGCCAAATTTGGTTGAAATTTGTCAAGCTGCTGAGGAGGAGTAGCATTTTGACCATTTCCGGTAGATTTTTCATAAAATCTAAGATTGTCAACCAAAAAATTGATCAATCAAAATTCTGAAGAGTTTCTCGAGCCTACCACCATAGAATGCATCTAGCCAAATTTGGTTGAAATATGTCAAGCAGCTAAGGAAGAGTAGCATTTTTGACCATTTCCGGTAGATTTTTCATAAAATCTAAGATTGTCACCCAAAAAATTGATGAATCAAAATTCTGAATGGAATTTCTGGAGTCTACCAGAATAGGGTCCTTTCAGCCAAATTTGGTTGAAATCGTTAAGAATTGTAAGGAAAAGAAGCAATTTGACAATTTGCAGTAAATTTTTAATAAAATCTAAGTTTTTCACCCAAAATATTTATAAATCAAAATTCTGAATGCAAGTTCTATAACCTATGACCATAGGATCCTTTCAGCCGAATTTGATTGAAATCGGTCAAACGGGTAAGGAGAAGAAGCAATTTGACAATTTCCGGTAAATTTTTAATAAAATCTAGGATTCTAGAGCTGAGCTAGAAATGGAAAGGGCATAGCTAAAACCGGAAAGGACCATTGAAGGATTAAACAGGTGATACGGTCATAGGGGGGTAATATACTGAGCAGTGTCAAGTTTTCAAAAGTATTCCTTGTCTCTAAAGGTGAATTTTTCTCATAGAAAGTGCATGGTTGCAGACCAAGAGAAGTCTATTTTTTAAAATTTACCACTGTATTATGCACATGCATGTCTGGAAATTACAGAATACGAGAGAGAGCAAACATATAGTTCCATCTGCTAAACATATAATGGACTAACATATTAGATGTGCTATGCACATGTGGCATTGACTTCCCTATTGATGTACCAGTTGACAATCACATTGTTGGTTTGATTGTTACGGAGGGATGGGATGTACCTCGATAAACTGAGTGATTGACGAATGAATGAATACTAATGGCCAAAGTATTATCCATCATCCAGTTACCTGTCCCGTATTCACCCATCAGTCCAGCACACAGTTTATCTTGATCCAGCCCATCTTTCCACATCAATCAAACCAACATGTCACTGTCAACTGGTACATCAATATTGAAGTGAGCTTCTCAGCAAAGCAAATGTCCATTTGCAGAATATTTTTGAAAATATGCCACTGGGCTGATTGATGGTTTACAAATGATATTTCCCATGACCACATAGAACAATTTTGGAGCCCGGCTCAGTCATTAACCTTTTAATGGCCAAAATAACAAAATGGGTTTTCTAAAAAATCTTGAGAACAAATATTTTAGAATCCTTGACACTGGAGTGTGTAACTCCAGTGCCAAGTTTTCTAAAATATTCTCTTGGCCTTCCCATGGTTATTTCGCAAGGAATGTTCTGGAATTGTTGAATAATAATATTGCCTGAGTACAGTCATACATGACGAAATGGTTTAACCCCTTAGACTAAATTTGTTCCTGAAAATTAAAATATTTGCTTTTTGAATGTCCATTTGCAGGCGAAGAGAAGACTATTTTTGAAACTTGACCACTGGAATGACTGGCCCGGTTATCGGGCCAGCAATTCCAGTTGTAAATTTTCAAAATTAATCTTTTCTTGGTCTGCAAATGGGCATTCCTGTAGACCACTAATAATAATACAATAAGTATAATACCGCTTTGTAGAACATATGGTCTAGCAGCTGATCTTTGAAATAGTCATCATAAAAGCTTTGCAGTAGTCCTGTCATTGTGTCAATAAAGCTATCATTCCGTTGAATAGAAATATGTTTTAGTTCATTAAATGTGTACACAATGAAATTACACTGTTGTAGACCAGTACACAGTAACTGTCCCTGAACATGATAATAATAGTCATGAGTTTCTCGAAGGCAAATCAAATTGTCAGTGTCTAGCAACAGGTATGAAACCGCAACTGGAGTAATGTTCTGATTACGCGCACTATATAGGCATTTAACCTCAACTGTTTCCTGCTCTCCTATAAGACCATCAGGGGAAGCTGCAATAAATGGATGCGATTCACATATCACTAAATCACACTTTTCTACAGAAACAACTGTAATTGACTCAAATTGCTTGACAGCTACACTTTCATATTTCCTTCCACGGTTGATAGGTGCACATGATATATTCCTATTTATTAGTAATGATGAAGCGAGCTTACGCTTCTGTTCCTCGCTGTTCGCTTTACATATTTTTCCAAACATTGATAAAGGAAGACGCATACTTCCATAATGAAACCAATTCTTACACAAACTCTGGCCTCTTATTTCCAACTCTATGGCAGCTACCCGTTGCTTTGTAATTGATGTTAATGACATGCTATTTAAAGAATTCTTTGCTGGATGCTCCTTCAAGTAGTCATGATCACTATACATGGCATATGAATTTGCTGGTCTGAACAACTGAGACACCGGCATTTTCCCCACATTTGGATACTGTAAGAAGGTATTCCGAACGAAACTAGGATGTCCAACATCATTCTGGTACTCTGCCGGTCATTGACCATGTTACTACTCTCCTTACCCAAGATCTTGGTAAGTGGATGCAAATAATTGTCAATTGTCTCCATTGAGATGTCAGACGTATACATGTCAGCGTTGAGATCTTTGTAAGTTGTTGGATCGAGCAGCTTCATGTCATATACACTGGTTTCATCATGCGACTGAGCAAAGTCCTTATTTCTATCATAGCTGTCCAGTCTGCAACAAAAGAGAAAAATACACAAAGTTTATTTATAGAGTAGCTTGATTTGCCATTTAACCCTTTCAATGACAAGTCCCTTAAAAGTAAGACTGGAATGAAAGACTGCAGTGTCCAGCAATTTAGCTTCTAATCTACTTTATTTCAAAATATGCAACACCCTCTCTGTTGATAATCAAACCAACAGTTTGGTGATGTGACTGATGTCACCTGACATATAGAGAATTTATCGGTGAAAGCGTTAATGGCCCTTTCCAGTTTACCCATCCATTATAACATGTAATAATCAACTACGTGACGTGTAAGAGTCACGTAGCTAGGGTCGTTTACTACTTAATAATCATGCCGTTGAATATTTTGAAACTAATTTGACTGGGTGCTGTTGCTGTCATAATTTTCTAACCACTCATAATAGCAAAATATTTGCCAAATTTGACGATTCTATCTCATAGGATTGCCAAGATGTGCCTCGGCATCAACCGCAACACCCACACCCACCTTCGGCGTTGTGAATAGCTAGTTACTTCATGTCATGCAAACTTCATATAAGTATGAATTGAAAATGCTCTTTTTTTGCGGCCAGATCGAGACCGCTGAGCATTTAATCTTCAAATGTTAGATTTGCAAAGATTTTTGGGCAGCAAGCTTGGTACGGGTACAAAGGGATGTCTCAAGTTTCAGTTAAGTTAAATTCTAGTCTGGTACATTTCAGAAACTTCCAGCCAATAGATGAATCCCAGTCTATTGGTCAATCATATGACATCATAATCAACGTCACATGTAGGCTGATGTCATAATCAATTACATTATTAAATTCGTCATCAGCGCTTAATTTTATGTCAAATTGTACAAATTGTATGTCATTACTATTTGATAAACATTCTGTTGAGTATTTTGAGACTAATTTGTCTGTGCACTGTACCTGCCATAGGCAGCAACAGCACACAGTCAAATAAGTTTCAAAATATTCTACAGCTTACCAGTATATTTTTTTGTAAATTGATAGTCAGTGAGTTCAGGGATCGATCAATCACAAGATGGCCGAAGCATGGGTAGAGCTTATGTAGGAATCGATGGGCAGGTTATGGCTAAAATCTGAAAAGTCTATTGTGTGATCAACTCTCAACATCACTGACCTGATATTCTATTACTTTACTTTATACATTTGACTCAGAACATGAATTCTGAGAGCATACCGGTAAGCTATTGAATAAGTTGAAATA
>JAVVLW010001086.1:0-14000 GCA_034401795.1 Chaetoderma sp. LZ-2023a
AATATGACGAACCAGTAGGCGGAAGCAGCAGCACCTCCCAGTCAAATTAGTCTCAAAATATTCAACAGTATATTTATTAAATTGTATATGTTTTTTGGTATTTGGCCTCTCTGGTCCAAATGGTTATTAGTAGCTAGTGAATGTTTTGAGATTAATGTAACTGACTGCCTACAGCTCTATACAAATTAGTTTCAAAATATTTAATGTCTTAACTCTTATCTGTATTGACTGTCTTTAAATTGAGTGTGAAAAGACATATATTTGTGTTAACTCATATTTTCACAGAAATTTAAAAGTTCCTATGTGTCAACTAAGTTCTAGTAATATATCGTGATGAGTCAAAATAGTGGCCTAGTAGACATCGGCTATGACGTCCGGTTTTATCTATCACAGTAATCAGTGTTTTACAGTTTAATAGCACGAAAATTGAATACCAACATACCTGTCAATACGATCAGCTTTTCGCCCAGTCTTCTTCGCTTCCCGCTTCCCGAGCTCGTCTCGCAGTTGTGGCACAGTCCGCGAACCATATTTAGTAGGTTTCTCAAATAAGTCTGACAAAATTCTCACTATATTACAATCATAACAATGTTAAGTTAAACTGCGAAAAGAACATTGTTTACTATCTTTTTTTTCCCTCCGGGGCCGCATTGTAAGTGGCGCCCTCTAGTGAGTTACATCACCTGGCTAGAGCGATGTGTCACAATAATAGTTTACTGGAAGCCATTGTAATGTACCAATAGGTTATAGCTAAATTACTGTACCTCAGCAAATATTTTCAAGGCTTTGTCAATGTGTGCATTGCCTTCAATAATTGCATCAGACGGTGACATATCAGGCCCACCTCCGCAAGCCTCCCAGCTTTCCAGACTGAATGCCAACTTCATTAGACTCATAGCAAGCTTGAACTAGTGATAATAGCAAACAACAACAAGTGTATATTATTACGGGAGTATTATATAAGCATGCAGATATATGATGTATGCTATACCTAACAAGATTCTTGTCACATTTGCGTTAAATTTCAGATTTTCAGGATTTCCTTTTTCTGATCAAGAACGAAGTTAGGGAATCCCAGTGTATGTCAACAAGCTCCTTTTACAAGTTTATCCGACACAGCTCAGTGGTTTGTAAGATACAGCTGCAGACAGACACAGACAGATGCAATATCCTCCTCCCTTTACGGGCAAGGACAGTAAGTTCAAAATCGCATAGCAATGGATGAATCTAGTTTTAGCTATGCCCTCCCATCTCTAGCTAAGTTCCATCCATGCATTGGGATTGATCGATCACTGTACTCTCTGAATCTCAATTTCCAGAAAACTATACAGATAAGCTGTTGAATATTTTGAAACTAATTTGACTGGGCACTGTTGCTGCTATACGCCTAGTCAAATTAGTTTCAAAATATTCAACAGTATGTTCATTAAACAGGAAAGAGACAATTTGGACAGCGATGCTTAGTCCATCATCAACTAAGCATTTGTGATGAACTTAGCTACTACATTCATGACATAATTTATTATGGTGTCATCCTAAAGGTCATGCAGTTGATTATGATGTCATGCGATTGACGGACAAACTGGAATCCTCCATCGCACACTGCGGCCAATGGATAATGAAAGGCTAACTCTGGAGGAAGCATTATCTTTCAAAAGCGGATATAGAAAACAACCATACATTAGCGCTTAATGGAAGATTCCAGTTTATCCATCAATCATATGACGTCATATTCAACTATGTGACGAATGCTTAATTGATGACGGACTAAGCATTGTTGTACAAATTGTATGTGTTTACTATTTAATAAGCATGTTGTTGAATATTTTGAAACTAATTTGACTGGGCTTTGTTGGTGCTAGCACACACACAGTCAAACTAGTTTCAAAATATTCAACAGCTTACCAGTAGTTTTCTGTAAATTGATAGCCAGGCAGTTCAGGGATTGATCGATCCCAACATGAACGAGTGTCGGTGGAGCTCAGCTAAAGATGGGCATGGAATAGCTAAAACCGGATTCCTCCATTTAAAGGAAAACTGCTGTAGCAATGTGCTTATATTAGGATGGGGTACTACGCTAATGTGGTACTTAATACAATTTATAACTTCACATAAATTACTTCACAAAATATCATCGCAAGAGCATAAGCAGCTTATCACAATTGATGGTGTGAAGAATTACCTTTTTTATACATGTGCTTCCTAATCTGAAGGCATTAAGCATTGCACTACAATATTATTTTGAAGTCACTGTGATATGTCAAAATTTGACATCTATTAGCGTCTATGGTACCGTGGTACTGGGTGTTGAAATCAATTTTAAAATCTGAAATTTTCTCAAGTTAAAACTATGGGAAATACTAATATAATTAATATGCTATTAATGAGTGGGGTGGGATGGAGCGCCTCTGTCTCACTCAAGCGCCGGCTAGTCGAGCCTGTGAAGTTAATCTAGGGTTTTAGGCAATTGGTGTGATATCCATTGCTTTGTATCCCAGGAAGCCGAAGAATAAGAGAATCTATCTCTATTCTGACAACAGTACCACCGTTAGTTGCATAAATAAAGGCTCCTCCAGAAAGCACACTATTATGAAGGCTATTAGGCATCTCTTTTGGCTCTCGGCTTGTTTCAATTTTCATATCAAAGCGATACACATTCCAGGGAGCAATAATGAGGTAGCCGATTTCTCGATTTCATGAGACACGAGGTCTCAATAACATGATAAATTATTATGGCACCTTACCCGTGCTTACATCGGAGCTAGTGAGGCATATGTCAACCCATTCTCTTCTGCCTGTTTTGTCCAGGCTCGTCCCCCCTCCAACTCTGTCAGGCTTTGGATGACACAGTGGCTATCTTCAGGCAGAATGTTTTGGCGCCTTCAACAAGAATATCCTACCTGCAATACCTTAACTCCTACGCAGACTTCTGTGACAAATTCAAGATCAGATGGGGCCCATTGTCACCTAAGAACCTAGCTAGGTACATTGCTTTCTTAGATTATAGACTGTCCTTTCGCTCTATCATGAACTACCTATCCATAGTTAGGTTAATCCATCTCCAATCAGGCTACGACAATCCTTTGCAGTCTCACTATTGCCAGTTGGTTATTAAGGGCTCCAGGAGGGTGCTGGGTGAATCCTCCTCTCCTAAACCTCTAATCACCCCATCTATCCTTCTCAGACTTTTGCCCAATCTGGACCTGTCATCTCCAAAAGATATCACCTTTTGGGCTGCATGCCTTGTAGCCGTTTTCTCCTTTCTACGCAAGTCCAATCTATTCCATCCATCGATTACAGGCTTCATTTCCGGGTCCCATCTGTCTAAGGGTCAGTCACTATGTTACCATCAGGTATGGTCCTTAATGTCCTGTGCACAAAACAATCCAATTCCACCAACGTACATGCCAGATTCCGTTACCAAAAATTAACGGGTCAGTCTTATGTCCTGCACAGGCCCTTAAGTTATCCTTTAGGAGGTCTCCAAGCAGCTCTGCATGCTGCCCTCTCTTCATGTACTTCTCCCCATCAGGTCTGATACCATTAACATACCCTCAATTCATCTCACGTCTAAAAATGTGTCGACAGCTAGCAGGTATCCCACTGCAGGATTATTCAGGACACAGCTTCCGCAGGGGAGGGGCAACCTTTGCACTAGAATGTGGTCTTACATCTGAACTAATCCAAGTACAAGGGGACTAGCGCAGTAATGCATATCAATGGTATTTAGAAACATCCCTATCCATGAGGGGGCAGGTAGTCACCACATTAGCAAGGAGAATTCAGTCTATGTATTCATAGCTTAAGGTGGTGTGGAAATGGGTGGAGATGGTGTGGTGTGTGTGTGAAAAACTGTGTATTTCTCTCTCTCTCTCTATCTCTCTATCTCTCTCTCTCTCTCTCTCTCTCTCTCTCTCTCACTGTTTTCGCAGGTACATGATCCAATAGCACAGCCGCAAAGCACGAGAAACATCGGGGTCGGGACATATTTCACAACACGAGTTAGACCTATTGACCACAGGCACGAGGGACCACCACGACTCAGTGTAGCCTCACACACATGCGGTCGTCGGAGGGACAAGGTGTAGATCCTTTAGACAATGATTGACCAGTCTAT
The DNA here is from genome assembly GCA_034401795.1 of Chaetoderma sp. LZ-2023a. Taxonomy (NCBI): domain Eukaryota; kingdom Metazoa; phylum Mollusca; class Caudofoveata; order Chaetodermatida; family Chaetodermatidae; genus Chaetoderma; species Chaetoderma sp. LZ-2023a. The sequence goes on from JAVVLW010001086.1 coordinate 4,118, forward strand.
CCACAAAGACTCACTAAATGTGCTTTGTCTCTAGGCGATACTGGTTTTTTGTTATTTACTCATCTAAGCAGCATTGCTTATCTTTGATATCACGTTAGTGTGGATCCACACAAGAAACTCAAAAGTGTGCTCTATTACCAGGCAATGCTGTTTAGCCCGTTTATGGGCTCATCTATGTAACATCTTGGGTAACATATATATATATATATATATATATATATATATATATATATATATATATATATATATATATATATATTATCAGCATGGATTCACACATGAGACTCATTAAGTGTGCGCGTTTCCTACGGATACAGTCCAAAAACTCTGTAGTCGCTCATCTCCCAGTGCTAAGTCACCCGATCACCTAAGCAACAAACAATATTGACATCCAATATCTATATTTCAGTGCTATTAGCCACATAAGAGACTCACTAAGTGCACTCTGTTTCTGGTTGTATTATATATTAGATAAAGACTCATCAGTGCTAAACTTAGGCAACTTTATTGACAATCTATGCATTTGAAATTCACGCAAGCAAGATCAAGAGACTCTTAACTGCGCTCTGCTACATGTACCAGAAAATTGGTGTTGTCCCTCAAGAAACTCAGATGCGTTGTCGTATAAAAGACTCTCAGTGCAGCTCAGTGATAACTTAGCATCCTCCCAAAATGATTGAAGTAGATTTGATTTCAAGAGGGCCATTGTTGCCTTTCTTACTTTGTGGTCAAATTGTATTAACATCCCCTTGTCTGTTTTGGAAGGATGATAACTTATTTATGAGCTGCACTGTTACTGTAGGTTTGCTGTTGAAATCCGAGACCGCTGGGTTTACCACCAGTGATCACATCATTTTATATTACTCCCTATAGCATTCCAACTCAGAAGCTCTCTCTGCACCAGTAGTACCTTGCCTGCCCCATACTCAATGATTTCCTACCTCCTACGGTTTGGGAGATTTTTGAGGGCCATAGATTATATCCAAGATGCTGACTGTTTTAATTGGATCTTAATAAATCTATGGTGCTTCAATGTCTCTTAAACCATCTCATTGTTCGTCTTACTCTCTGGCCTGGTCGGCCCTTGGGTGGGATGGGTGGGGCTTCTCCCGCCCCGCTGCATTAATGGAAATATTAATATGATTAATATGCTATTAATGAGTAGGGTGGGATGGAGCACCTCTGTCTCGCTCAGGCACTGGCTAGTCGAGCTTGTGAAGTTAATCTAGGGTTTTAGGCAATTGGTGTAATATCCATTGCTTTGTATCCCACGAAGTCGGAAGACTTTGTCGGAACAACACCTGTCCAGGTATGGGTTTATGGTATTCCAAACTTGGCATCAGCCCTCCCTCCCTCCCTCTCTCTCTCATCAATATTCAGAGTCAAGAGGGCGTGTCCTTGCCCCCTATCTCGAGGCAAGGACACCCAGTGACAAACACCTGTCTGGCCAAATCAAAATACACATCATAGTTAATATGTAGCAGTCCTCTAGCTCACTCTCCACAGTTCGTTTCTGCGCTTGACTCAGTTAGTTTTGCATCATTTCTTTGTCCCTCCCACCCTCCTCTAGTTAAGCAATCTTACTGCAGGGTGACACCCGTGACACCTTATTCTGAGTTCACATATATTTCTGTACAATACTATTACATTGATTGTGCTGCTCTGCGTTGCCATCCTGCATGCTTGCTGTGATGATAATGTATATTACTGTATAAAACTGTTTGATTATATCAGGTTTATATTGGCTTATGCTCAGCTCTGGAATTGCATGACTTATTGTATAGTTGTATATCATATAATGTAGTTTAGTTATATAGGGGAGGGACATAGATTATATCCAAGATGCTGACTGGTATCTGGGCTCTTAGGAGCCACATGTTTTAATTGGATCTTAATAAATCTATGGTGCTTCACTGTCTCCCAACTCATCTTATTGTTCATCTTACTCTCTGCCCTGGTCGGCCCTTGGGTGGGATTGGTGGGGATTCTCCCGCCCCGCTGCATTAATTTGCAGTAATTATGAAATTCAACATATCAGCTGTCACAGAGTTATATTTTAGTTCAGAATTTCCTTAGTCTTATTGATTAAATATAACTTTAAAAATAGGCCCCTCTAAGCATCAACAGGATTTAAGGATGGCAGCCATTTTGAAGGCCGAAAACAACACTGCGATGACATATATATATTCTATACAATAACCGCTGATGCAATTTATAAAAAAAAATTTGGTAGGCATAAATAATTGTTGTATTTTTCATGCATAGCAAAATTTATTTCAAGTATTATGTATTTTTCCTATATCACCCTATCCAACACAGTTACCATGGTACCGTAGTATCCACGGTACCATAGTACTCAACCCTAATAATTCATACGCTAACTCCTATATAGAAGTGAACGCTGGTTCAGAATGACAGGCGAGTGAAGGTGAGAAGACCGCCTGTCTTATCCCTTTCATGATGAAGCCGGCCAAAACCAACCTCTGCAGTGGTCTTTAGAAATGTCTATTTACAGGCCATTAAGACTTTTTTTAAAAACCACTACAGTAGCTGGCATGATAACTGGACCTGTCATTCCACTGGTAAATTTTCAAAAAATGTCTCCTTTTGGCCTGTAAATGGACACTTACTATACAAAAGTCACAATTTTCTTGACCAATCTTGACCATTACAGGGATAATGGTCATGATTTGTGAAAAAAATTAACATTTTTGCTTTTGAATGTCTATTAACAGGTAATGAGAAGCGTATTTTTCCAATGTACCACAGTCATTCCTGAAGAGTCCAGCTTTGGCCAACTTGACCAGCAAAAGGTCAAAGAGCCACCATCTTTTGGTTCCACAAAGCCTTTCAAAATATATATATACAATTGCATCAGTTTATGTGTAGATTAAGTCAACTCACAGTGCTTGTTGAAAAACCCCATATTAGCTAAGTCTATCGGATGCTAAATTTTCTAATCCATTGTCTGTGGTGGCTGGAAATTCTAATACAAATGTATGGTTTCGGCCATGTATCTGATCATCTGGGAGGTAGCTTTTGAGATGTGAGCATGCAATCATTTACATTAACAAGACACAAAATTTGATGTATATGATAACCATTCGCCTGGAGCTTACCAGAGTCTAAATAGCCATGAATGATTTTTCATTTCTCTTAATCCTGAGAAGCTAGGCAATGTATTATTAAAGTACATTACCTCTTTCACAGGTAATTGTACTGACCAGATACAAGTACTTTTTCTGGTATGTAATAACTATTCTGTTGAGTACTTTGAAAATAATTTGACTGAAATCTATTGTTTCCGAGGGCAGTTCAAAATATTCAACAGCTTTGCTGCTTGATTGCCCTGAAATTGAGATTCATGTAGAGGTTATCCAAGTTTGAAAATTGGGTACGCTATTTGTAGGTTAGCCAGAGTCGTTTTGGACCCTGTGTCAGTACAATCAGGTAATTCAACAGATTATAGTTTATAGGGAAATTAAATTCTAGAACAGCACATACACGCACGCATGCACACACGCACGCACACACACAAAACTGAACCAGTCTCAGTTAGCATGATAATTGGCATTAAACTTTTTAAATGGTTTTGTGGGAGAGGATGTCTGACTTTAAGACAGCAATGGCTTCCAAGAGCCATTTTCAAAACAGAAATCATCTTTCACTTTGTTTTCGGAAGCATAAGGATTGATTTAATTTGAAGCGTACCAGCCAGAAATACTAACCTTGTGATAGGTTCCTGAGAATTGCTTCCTCAGCGTGATTGAGCGACGCCCATAAGAGATTGTTTTCCTCAAATCAGGAAGCTGGCTCTGAGAGACAAAATCATTCAACTTCAATTTCTGTGAAAACGGAGACAAAGAGAAGAGGGAATCTATGTTATTTCACACACGGCACTGCTGCTTGACACAATACTAAACATGATTATAATGTCTATAAGGTAGAGGCATAATCAAATAAACTAATGGAGGGATGCTTTCTGCTACTCAAGCATCTGATGTCATAATGAAATATGTCACATGGTAACTGACAGTACAATCAAAATGATGCACACCCATCACGAAACTGGAAAAGTCTGTCACAACAGTGTACAAAATATATGGCTTTGATAAATTTACTATTTAATAAACATTCTGCTGAATATTTTGAAACTAATTTAATGGGGAGTTATTGATTACACAGTCAGCAACAGACCTCAGTCAAAGTACGCTAGTATTAAAATATTCAACAGCTTATCTGTAGAATAACCTTGAAATTTAGATTCTGGGAATTCAGTTTTCAAAGTTTCACATTGATTCCAATATGTGCAAAAGTGGGCAGAGCTTAGCTAGAATTGGATGGGCAATAGCTAGGTATGGATCATACTACTGCTATTATTCCCCATCACTAAAATGCTATGTAAACAGTAAACTGTTCTACAAAACATATCAGCTTACGCCTTCAAACGCTATATACCAGAAATGACAAAATTATTTTGATTAAGGAATATTGTGCTCAGTATTTTGAAAATAGTTTGACTGAGAGCTCTTACAACATGTTTCAGTCAAATTAGTTTCAAAATAATCAACTTAACAGCGTACCTGTATAGTAGGTACTAAAGAGAGACTAAAAGGTTAACTGAGGAATCACAGAAAGAAGCTAAATCACAATGAGCTCTTTTGCGAGTTACAAATATCATTTGAATTATTATCAGTAACCTTACTATATGTTTGGCCTATGTTCCCTATTATTCTTGGTACAAGCACTAACCTCATCATATATTTCAGCCATGAGTGCATATAGTTCCACCATTCTGTGAGGCCGTGCGCCCAGTTCTCGTTCCTCAATCTTCATAGCAGTCTTCAGCAATTCCAAGGCTTCCATGTATTTTCCTGATTGAATCCTTTTCAAAGAACACAATAATATAGTCTTAAATAAAGATTTGGACCAAGTGACCTGTGATGCACACCTGGACCATTAGCATTTGAACCATTTGCATTTAAATAGACGTAATGGATAACATTAAAAAAATCCAAGATGGACGCCAAATTAACTGCTGAATCAAAATTCTCGTTCAATATTGTGAAGTTTAGCAACATATATAAGATCGCTTTACCCAATTTTCCTTGAAACTGAGATATTAATTATCATCATTTCTCGACTATAGGCCACCCTCGTATACAGGATGCTGGTCCAAATTTAACCAACATCTGCAAAAAAAACCTCTTGTACTCAAGTATAAGATGATGTGAAATCAAGAAAAAGTACCTTTAAAAAAATCAAAAATTGTTATAACAAATTACCATCACTCAGCGAGCAGCAGAGCTGTTCAAGATAAAATAAAGTTTATTCCATACTTTTAGGGTGAAAATATATATTAAAACAGTTTTGGAGTGATAAATACTCTCCTTATAATTTCACCCGATAAAATTTTATGAAAACTCTGCTTTCTTTAGTATGCGTGTAGGTGGCTTCTTGTATTCTCTGCTGTACAAAGAGAATTATAATCAAATATGTGCAAATCAAATAACACAAGCTTGGATATGTTTTAATATATTTATTAATAATTTTAACTTTGGTAATCGGGGAAGACTCAGTTTGCAATTTATTTTGCATGTATTCTCAACTAGTAATATAAGCCGCTTGATCATATGTTGAGGTTTTTGTTGACTTCAATGGCTAGAGTGGCTGGAGAGAATAAATGCTAAATAAGATTAGTATAAAAATAAGACTAGTATGCATTGTCCGTAGCCTCAAAATCCCGGTGCTACATCATGTATTAGCCGGTATAAGTTTGCTGCCATAGAGTACTGTACTGCCAGCCCGAAGACAAGCTTGGTGGAGCAGACTCTAGTTTGCAGTGAGTTAATGCTGCCATACGGATAAGATGTTGCGCCCACCCACCCCTAGAAATTGAACACTCATAAACTCAGTGTGACTAGCTGCAGTGTTTTGTTAGTTCTCCCTGGCAGTATTAGGTCACAGACTGGCTTATGAGCGAGACGCATTTATTATTGATTTCAGTTGATTCTCCACGGGAAGTAATAGTAGGGTTTTAAATCCAAGATGGGCACCGAAAAAAAATTTACCAATCAAAATTCTGAACAGAAGTTTTAGAGCCTGCCCCCATAGGAACGTTCAAATCAAATTTGGTTAAAACCAGCCAGGCTGTTTAGGCAGAGATACATTTTAAAGCAAAAGTTGACGGACTATGGACAGTGGATGGTCACCATGGCATAAGCTCACTTTAGTAGGCGAGCTAAAAAGGTATCAATCATTATTGTGAGTAGAAGCCTACAATGATATGGTCCTTCTAGCCAAATTTTGTTGAAGTCTGTAAAGCGATTACTGAGGAAAATCATTTTGGCAATTTCAGGTAAATTCTTCATAAAATCTAAGATTTTTACCCTAAACAATTGACCAATTAAAATGTTCTGAAGACTTCCCCCTTGGGTTACTTCCAGGCTAATTGGTAAGAAATCTGTCAAGCGGCTAATTAGGAGTAGCGTTTTAACAATTTCCATTAAATTTTTCATAAAACCTCAGATTTTCACCCAAAAAATTGATGAATCAAAATTCTGTATACAAGTTCTTAGGCATACCCTGATAGGGTTCTTCCAGCCAAAATTATGTTGAAATCTGACAAGCAGTTAATGAGGAGTACCGCTTTAACAATTTCTAGTAAACTTTTCATAAAATCTTTTTACCCAAAAGAATTGACCAATCAAAATTGCGTAAAAGCTTTCTGAAGTTTACCCCCATAGGGCACTTCCGCCATATTAGGTTGAAATCCACCATGTGGTTAATGAGGAATAGTTTAAAGCAAAAGTTGATGGACAGATGATGGATGGATGGATGATGGACAGTTGAAATAGCATAAGCTCACTTGCCGCCTTCAGGCCAGGTGAGCTAAAAATATAATATATATGTCAAAATTTTCATTGCATACCTGGTGTTGACTATGTCAGCTTTAAAGAAGAGGCCCAAGGGCATGTGACACTCATCTGGACCATTAGCATTTGAACCATTTGCATTTAAATTAGACATAATGAATAATTAAAAAGAAATCCAAGATGGCCACCGAAGAAATTGACTAGTCAAAATTCTCTTTTAATATGTTGAGCCTACCACCATAGGGTTATTCTACGCAAGGTTAGTTGAAATCAGGACATGAAATAAGGAGTAGAATTTTAAATGGTTCCGCAAAAATCGTAATCCAAGATGCCCTAGTCAAAAATCAACTAGTCAAAATTCTGAATAGAGCCTACCATAATAGAATCCTTCAAGCCGAATTTGGATAAAATCCACCGTTAAGGAGATACGTTTTGATAAATGTTTCATAAAATATAAGATTTTCAACAAAAATATTTGACCAATCTAAATATAAGTTCTGAAGCCTACACCCTTCCAGCCAAATTAGGAAATGAAGTTCTGGAGTACACCCAATATGGTCCATCCAGCCAACTAGGGTTAAAACTAGTGGTTTAAGTATGAGTAGGGTTTTGAAAATTTCCTGTTTAATCGTTTATAAAATGTAAGATTTTCAACCAAAAAAATTGAGCAATTAAAATTCTGTATACAAGTTCTGAAGCCTAGCCCCATAAGGTTGTTCCAGCCAAAGCAGGTTGAAATCTGCCAAGCGGTTTATGAGGAGTAGCATTCTTATAATTTCTGGAAATTTTTCATAGAATGTTTCAACAACAAAATTTACCAATCAAAATTCTGTACACAAGTTCGGAAGCCTATAACCATAGGGTCCCTTCCAGCCAAATTAGGTTGAAATCTGCCATGCGGGATAATGAGGAATAGCATTTTGACAAATTCTGGTAAATGTTTCATAAAATCTCAGATTTCCACCCAACAAAGTGCCCAAACCAAAATTCTCTAAATACTTTCTGAAGGCTATGCGCATAGGTTCCTTCCAGCCAGATTAATCAATATAATATAAATGTAAACTATTTGTTAAATGGAAAAAACTTAATGTTGAAAACGCAAAGACCAAATAGCAAGGTCAGAATGACCTTGACCATTGACCTAGTGACCTCAATATCATCATGCTGCCTCTTTATGGTATAGGCAAGCATGCTTCGAAGTTGGGTTCTAGTAGGATTAAGTAATCGTAAAAAATAGGTAAATATTTGCTAAACACAAAAAGTTAACGTTAGCAATAGACATGACAGAGGTCAAATATCAAGGCTATGATGCCCTTGACCTTTGACCTAGTGACAGTCAATATCATTATGTTGCCTCCTTATGGCATAAGCAACCATATGTTCAAGTTCCTTTGAAGTGGGCTTAAGCAATCCTAAAACATATGCATAAACGCAAAAACGTAACATTGGAAATAGACATCAGAGGTCAAATATCGACCAGACGACCCAAAGGATCTGGTCTTATGTTTTACTAATTACATATACCTACCTCCTTGCATTACTATTGCTCTTTCCTTCTCTGAAGGGAAGCGTAGTAGGATGAGTTTTTTACAGCCAATGTTTGCTGTGGTTACAGTGACTGAAGGCTTCTACAGGTATCTCCATACTCTCTCTATATGATGAGATCCATAGTAATTCGCTTGAATGCTATATCTCAGAATGAGGCAAGAAGAGGGTTAATCCAATACCCAGTGCCACTGAGTAGGCCATTAAGCACAATGACAACCTCATTGACTGATAGCCATCACATGACCTTGTTAAAAGCAACCAAGACTTCATTCCTTTGACGAATCCAGTCATACAATCCAGCTTTATGCAGATCCATGAAGAGGCAGATGATCCTATCACTACTCGGCTCTGAATATTTGACTAAAGCGGAAATTAGAAATTAACCTAAATTCTCTACATTATATGACGGGACATTTCTTTCAGAAATACCCAAATATGTTGAATTCTGACATATCTGGGTATAACATAAAGGCTGAAGACTATAATGAATACCTTTCCTGAATATGACTATACTAATAAGAAATGATCATTTAAATGAAGCCTTAAGCCTCTCATCCCCCCCCCCCCCAAAAGAAAATGTCTGGTCATTGTTACTACATTACAACCTACCTCCTTGCATTACTATTGCTCAAATACAGATTTCAACATTGCACCAAGCCCGCAGGGAGGCACATTTTTGTGCAAAATTGATGTAAAAAATAGAAAGAATGAATACAAAGTTAGTAATAACAAGTAGAGCAAGATACTACAAATGACAGTAATTCCTCAGAATTACTCTCATAAGTAACCCTAATAGAAATGGTACAGAAGAAAGGAGAGCAGAAAGGAGGACATTAAATGAGCCCAAGAATACAAGAGAGAAGAGATGATCATGCAAGAATGCAATGAATAAAAATAAAGTGTGATGAAAGAGATGATATGAAAGAGGTGAAATACACACATGAGAAAGAAGTAATGAACTCACACTCACCCCAAATAAAATTTCTTATACGAATGAAGACGATGAAGGAAGAGATGATGATGAAGAAATACGAGTCAAGGTCCTTGAAGCTACCTTCTGAATATTTTTTTAGAAGAAGGAAGAAGGACCAGAATCTTTAAGATAGAAATTAATAGAAGTATTCTTTAATTCCAGTTAGCCACTTGCATGATATCATCAAGATGCATTAACAACCGCTCTCCAAATGGCGCATAATACCACGCCATGATGACAAACCAATGAATGAGAGCTATCAGAAAATATTTATTTCTTCCTCAGCCCCATCAGACCAGTCATCCTTATGAAGTGTCAAAGCGATCCGTTAAATGGTCAAGGAGGTATCATCCGGAAACCAATTTTCAAGATGGCTGCTGCCGACTGCCGGCCAAATTAGATTTTGGCTTATCGTAAATTTTGATAAGTTTCTTCACCAGACATATTCCAACGACCCTAGGAAGTGATCCAATAAATGAAATCCAGA
>JAVVLW010001089.1:0-56000 GCA_034401795.1 Chaetoderma sp. LZ-2023a
AATGTAAATCACCATGTACCCAAGTTTGGTTCCAATCGGATACGGCATTGGTGAGATATAAGGCAATAACCTTTGTTTAACGCAAAAACTTAACGTAAAATATTAACAAAGAATATACCGTGATCCCATAACCTTGAACACATGATGCCTGCATCAGCGTCCTGCTTCCTTTCGATGTATAGTTCCATGTATCCAAGTTTGGTTCCAATTGGATCTGGCATTGCTGAGATATATGACAATAACTTTTGTTTAACGCAAAAACTTAATGTAAAATATTAACAAAGATTATACTGTGACCTTTGACCCCATAACCTTGACGTCATGACCACTTTATCAGTGGGCTGCTTCCAATCAAGGTATATCACTATGTACCCAAATTTGGTTCCAATTGGATCAGTCATTGCTGAGATATAAGGCAATAACTTTTGTTTAATGCAAAAACTTAACATAAAATATTAACAAAGATTATACTGTAACCTTTGACCCCCGTAACCTTGACCTCATGACCTTTTTATCGGCGGGCTGCTTCCTTTTGATGTATATTACCATGCACCCAAGTTTGGTTCCAATTGGATCAGGCATTGCTGAGATATAAACTTAACTTAAAAGTTTACGCCGCCGCCGCCGGAAAAGTGATACCTATGTCTCGATCCTGCTTTGCAGGCGAGACAAAAACCCATTAATGAACTAGAATTATGGCCCTTGTTTAAGGGTGTGGCCACTTTATCCTTAGAGACTAAATAGATATTACCTAAAGGAACTTGTCTGCCAAATTTTGTTTTACTCAATTGATAAATGACGAAACGTGCCACAAATGTATTTTCTCCATAGGCTTCAATACTTTGAAAAAATAGCAAAGGCCATAACTCTGCTATTTGTGGGTGGGGCCACTTCATCTTCATAGCCTCAATAGATATTGCCTAAAGGAACATATTTGCCAAATTTGATTTTAATCCTTTGATAAATTGTGAAATGTGCCACAAATGTATTTTCCCCATAGGCTTCAATACTTTGAAAATATAGCAAGGGATATAACTCTGTTATTTGTGTGCGTGGCCTCTTCATCTTCATAGCCCAAATAGATATTGCTAAAAGGAACATATCTGCCAAATTTGGTTTTAATCTATCAACAAATGGCGAAACGTGCCACATTTGTTGACAGATGACAGACAACAAATGTCAGATGACAGACAAATCGTGATTGTATAAACTCACCTAGGTGAGCTAAAAACTCCAGGAATAGCTCATCTGACCACTGGTCACAGTTCGTACATCTGAAACTATGGTAACATGTGCTACACCCTGAGCACTCATTGTTAGCAAACTTTACTTTAGTGTATCGATGACACACAGGGAAGTCTGAAATGAGTTTTTAGTTGTTAAAGAAATAATAGAGATGATGACGTCATTTTCTTAGGGGAGACAGTCAGTTAACGAATAACAATCTAATGTATTACTCCGCAACCCGGAGAATAATCAGATCATTATCCAGCATTCTCACGCACACAATCATTCGAGATCCTTGCCCCTACTATAGAATAGACCTAATAATTTGAATAGATCTATACTTTACCATCATGATCAGCAGGAAAGAAGAAATGCGCAGCAAAAAAATTGAAAATTGTTAAAAATTTTGAAAGCCTTCGGGCGACCTCCCTAACTAACATGATCATCTCCAGTATTAGCCTACACTAAGATGCTGCATCCGTGAGAAAGCCGCCGGTGTAAATCTCTGCACAGCTTCTGGAACAGGAGGTCCAAGGGCAGAGAGATGCAAGGGTTTCTGTTACAAACCCTTACTACATCCCTGAATACAATTATATGACTAGCATTGGATTTAGGGTATTGGCGGCAAATAAAGACCAAGTTTGTTTGTGAGGTCTGAAAAGTACAAAACAACATGGGATTATTAATAAGGAAAAATTAGTTACCTCTCCGGGATGTAGAAATGTTTGCATGTAGCTTTCGTGACCATCTCGGTCACTCCTCAGCACTAACTGACGGTCGCTGGCAACGTCACTCTGGTCAGTTCTTGTGGAGTCACGTGACAGCCTGGACTGGTAGACTGCTGGTATATGGTAGCCCTCGTCTCAGTTCATGGTTGGATGCTTGTAGATATCTATGGCCTCTAACTTTCCCTTTAAATAAGTTGGTCTTGATGTTGATGACTGAGGCACTGCTGGCGGGGATGACGTGGCCAGTGAATTCTGTGTACTCTGCCACAGCTGAGTTGGAATTGATTTTAAGATGGTCTTTGACTCTGGTGCTGAGAGGCCTTTTCGTTTTGCCTATATATGTACCCTCACATTGGTCACATTCGATCTTGTAGATGACTCCAGAGCGTTCATCTGTGGTCAGTTTATCTACCTGTGAGTTAACAAGATGTTGACGAGCGCCTTCAGTGCAGGCAATAGTTTCTTCGACAGGGATGGAGTTGGAGGAAACTGCAAAATTTAAACCTTTGGAAAGAATGTTGCGCTCGTTTTCAGTGATATTATGGCTACTGAGGTTAAGAACCCACCTGTCTGTGTCGATCTTGCCGAGATTTCCATCTTTACGCATTTCTTCTAACCTTTCACGGGCGCGGAACTTCTCTAACATGTTGATTTGTGTTGTCCCTATACTTCAAACTCTACCCCGGAACCGCCATTGTCCCACGATTTTATGGACGCCCCAAAATCCATAAGACCAACATTCCTATGAGACCCATCGTTGCCAGCATTAGATGCATCACATCTCAAGCCTCAAAATATCTCACACAGATCCTGAAATCACTAGTTGGCCACTCAGAGCACCACATCAAAATCAGCAAAGATTTTGCCACCAAAATCCAGTCACTTGAAGTCCATCCCACACACAAACTAGTTTCTTTCGACGTTTCTTCACTCTTCACCAGCATCCCAGTGGACAAGGCTCTTCCAGTCATCCGGAGAGTTCTGGACCTAGACCCTACATTGAAAGACTGGACCAGCTTCTCACCAACCCAGATTATCAGTCTCTTGAAGATCGTGTTAGACACAACCTATTTCGTCCAGAATGGCTACTTCTACCACCAAATTCATGGAGTAGCTATGGTCTCATCAGTGTCGCCAGTGATTGCAAACCTATATATGGAATCCTTCAAGCAACAAGCACTTAGCACAGCCACAGATCCCCCAAATTTATGTGGATGACATCCAACCTTTCACTGATCACATCAACAGTATCGACCAATACATCCAATTCACCAGCGAAGTCGAAGAAGATGGCCAGATTGCCTTCCTGGACGTCTGTGATTCCGGAACTACCAAACTTAGTGTACAGAAAACCCACACATACAGATCAATATCTAAATTTTCACTCTAATCACCATTTGGAACACAAAACGTCAGTTGTCAGAACTCTATTTCACCGCGCAGACTCCATCATCACAGAAACATCAGACAAAAAAGAACAGCATCACATCCAACAGTCTCTCCTAGCCAATGGTTACACTTCGTGGATGAGAAAACCGCCTCCCCACCTCATAATAAACAACCAGATGTCGAAAAACTCCCACTAGTCGGACTTCCGTACATCCAAGGCCTATCAGAACACCTTGGCAGACTCTTCAGACAACACCACATCACAACTTACTACAAGATCGAATGTGACCAATATGAGAGTACATATATAGGCGAAATGAAAAGGCCTCTCAGCACCAGAGTCAAAGAACATCCTAAAACCAATTCCAACTCAGCTGTGGCAGAGCACACAGAATCCTCTGGCCATGTCATCCCCGCCAGCAGTGCCTCGGTCATCAACATCAAGACCAACCTATTTAAACAGAAAGTTAGAGGCCACAGAAATCTACAAGCATCAACCAATCATGAACCGAGACGAGGGCTACCGTATACCAGCAGTCTACCAGTCCATGCTGTCACGTGACTCCACAAGAACTGACCAGAGTGACATTGCCAGCGACCATCAGTTAGTGCTGAAGAAGTGACCGAGATGGTCACGAAAGCTACACTCAAACAATTTCTACATCCCGGAGAGGTAACTAATTTATGAATCATCCGGGGATTGGGACCAATTTTTTCGGAAATAAACATGGGATTATTTGTGAGCTCAAAAAGTGAAGAAACACATTATAATTTTACTAAATTCACGTTTTAGCGAATCCTGGAAACACGTTACACTAAGTGGCAATGCTAAATTTTATAAGATTACATCTGATAATTCATCTCCTGAGGATAATCCAGTGTTTTAAATGATCTGTCATATTTCTAATCTTATAGGGAGCCTTGAAGAAACTAACAAAAGGATAATTTTGGCCAAGCAAACCTAAAGAGCAGTGAGTGTGAAAACCGTGATTTATTGTCTGTCAATATCTAGTCACTCTGCGCATGCACGCTATTGGGCCCCGGATGTGCAGAGCTTGACAGGTGCTTAACCCACCTAATAGGGACAGTTTAACTTAAATGGTGTGTTATATTGAGCAAGAAGGATACATCAGCACATATCTGCAGAAAGCGTCGATTTACTGAGACCGGTTAATTTTGTGCTTGCCAGTAGATGTTTCACCAGGCCTAGATCGTCATCACCACATTTAGTTTGATGGAGGAATTGAAGAATCTCTGGGGTTTTTTTGGTATCAAATGCATGCGACATGACGATTCCCATCTTATAGAAATCCCCGTGCTTTCATAGACTAAGTAATGGCAACATGCTTTGCACCCAGATTATGTCAGCGGAACTGCACACTTGTATAAAGCCATTCTGCTATCAGTATCCTGTAAATCTGTAAATCTTATCACTGGTAAGAATTTTGAAAGGATTTTTTTATTGCTGTTCAAGAGCACGATTGGTTGGCGAGGTACAGGTTGTTTCTTGGGTGTAGGCAGTTTTCCTTGTCTCACAGCATCTATAGGAGGTATTGTACAAAGGCAGATTTGATGATCTGTGTGAAGGGTGTTGATACGGCATCAAATGCATACGTGAGGATTTCGTTGTTGATGCCATCTCCCTTACAGGCACATGCATTCTTTATGGCTGTCATTACTTTCCTAAATTTGCCTTCCATTATTGGGTTTTGCAGCTGGCAATTAAATGGGGATGGTGGCTCATCGTTGTTGGTGAACTAATCTGACTCCACAAGAACTGACCAGAGTGACGTTTTCAGCGACCGTCAGTTAGTGCTGAAGAAGTGACCGAGATGGTCACGAAAGCTACACTCAAACAATTTCTACATCCCGAAGAGGTAACTAATTTATGAATCATCCTGGGATTGGGACCAATTTTTTCGGAAATAAACATGGGATTATTTGTGACCTCAAAAAGTGAAGAAACACATTACAATTTGACTAAATTCACATTTTAGCGAATCCTGGAAACACGTTACACTAAGTGCGAATGCTAAATTTTATAAGATTACATCTGATAATTCATCTCCTGAGGATAATCTAGTGTTTTAAATGATCTGTCATATTTCTAATCTTATAGGGAGCCTTGAAGAAACTAACAAAAGGATAATTTTGGCCAGGCAAAGCTAAAAGAGCTGTGTGTGAAAACCGTGATCTATTGTCTGTCAATATCTAGTCACTCTGCACATGCACGCTATTGGGCCCCGGATGTACAGAGTTTGACAGGTGTTTAACCTGCCTAATTAGGACATTTTAACTTTAATGTTGTGTTATATTAAGCAAGAAGGATATATTAGCATATATAAAAGAGTATCAGGATAGTAAGTATACTCTTGATGTGAAATCAGATACTCCAGGAATATCTCGTCTTACCATTGAACGGAGGTGGTACACCTGAAACCAAGGTAACATATGCTACAGCTGGAGCACTTGTATCCCATCAATCACTGCTTCACAAAAACGATGACAGATAGGGCAGTTCTGAAAAATCTTCTGGAGCGACACATAGACTTTCAATTAGGTTTTAGTCATTTTAGAATTTTGAAAACCTTCCAAGAGGTAGTTCCATAGTCAAAAAGATTAGTAATTACTTAAATATTAAGTAAAAATATCATGATTAAGACGTATATTTTCTTTCTTTAGAGTCTGGAAAAGGGGCAGGTGTGTGCATGAGAAAACCGCTGATTTAAGATGTATTTAGGACATCCAAGGGTGAAGAGATGTAAAGGTTTCTTTTACAGACCAATACTACATCTCTGATAACTAATTAAATGTGAATTTCTTGGACCCAGCAGTTACTAAATAATTGGACTTCAAAACCTACAAATGTCCATGGAAACACATTACTCCATACTATGTACTGGACAAGTCATATTTTGACTTTAAAACGAGATTTATAATCCCGAAAACAGGTGACACTAAGCGTGACAACCAACATATTAGAAGTGGTACACTTGTGGAGTAAGGCCGTCATCCGCTGCATCACCCATAGAGGGTAATGATTCTTAATCAAGTAATTCCTAACTCTATCGATCATTCCAAAGTTTGCAAAAAGCTTTCACAAACTTTGAAGAGCTCTAGCAAAAACACATGTAAATTGGAAGCCAATTTATTACTCATGCTGCCGAAGGCCGGTGTGAGTATTGCGGTTGGTGCCATCTGTGCGTGTGTGTCTGTTTATCCAAGCGATATCTCGGGAATGCTACAAGATAGAATCACCAAATTTTGCACATACATTGATATTATGAGTGGCTACAAAAACCTCTTAGTTTGGGATAAAAAGGCCAAAAATCAAGGTCACTGGGTTACAGTGCATCCTGAAATACACAATTTTAACCATGAATCGAGAGTTCAAGTAGGTAGAATCACTAAACTTGGCACATCCATTTATATTATAGGTGGCTAGAAGTTATATGAGTTTCAGGTCAAAGCATCAAATATCTAGGTCACAGCGTCACAAAGTGCATATAACTTCTAGCCACCTATAATATGAATTGATGTACCAAATTTAGTGACTCTACCTACTTGCATTCTCGATTTATGGCTAAAATTGTGTATTTCACGATGCATTAAGTGATCCCGTGACCTCAATTTTTTACCCTTTGATCATATTACAAAAGTTTATGATTGTTTGCAGTTTGAGGTAAACCAATCAAATATCTAGGTCACGGGGGGGGGGTGTGTCACGAGCACAAAAGGTGTGAGTCAGCATCTTTGTGCATCAGCTGATCTGACAACTAGATTACCTGCCTATTAGGGGCCGGTTTGTTTTTAAAGCTGTGTTAAATTGAGCCCACCAAACATATTAACATATATCCCAAGTCTTCATGATGGTAAGTATACTCTTGAAGTGAAATAGGTATTTATAAAGTCTACAATGAACTTATAATTGGCAGTGAAATTTTCCATTATTTTATGAAGACAAATAATTCACGATGTATTTCTCTGTTAGCAATGGCTTCTAATCAAATTAAGTCCAAAATATTTAAAAGAACATTTCTTACATCATCTTCAAAATCGTACTAACTAACAAGTTTCTCTTTTTGTTTTGGAAACCTGTTAACATATTTATGTACTGTACTATATCATTAATTCATGTTAGAGAATTAGAACAATGAACCTTTGCCTACTTACACAACCCGACAAACTTTCTCAAATCGAATAGAGATTTCCTCGGCATTGACACTATCACCTTCCAGCTTTGTTAGCGCATCTTTGAACTGCACAACCATTTCTGACGCTGACCCTACCTGATGAGTGGTTAAATTAGAAATTCAGTAATTAGAAAGTGCAGTCAATGACACACCATCGCAAATGCCCATGCTTTCACCAACTTTACCATTCTTCTTCCCCTACCCACCCCCTGTGGGCAGAGTAAAATGTAAACATTACCACACAATCCACAATCATATGATTAAATAACACACCAAATTTTGTTGAATTCCGACAACCTTGACTTTCTGCTACCAACCTCTATGCTGCCCCCAACCCTATCCTGGGGATGAGCCTAATGTAAATGACGTCTTGTGGTCCTCAATCATATGGGTAGCTTACATAACATATTCGATTGAATTCTACCAAATGGTATTGGAGGAGATAGATGCTCTGATGGAGTAAACAAAATCACGGATTTCTTTTTTCAGGATAGAGTTGATACTTACCACCATGATACTTTATGATATTTCCTAAATATTGACCTAGCTTCAATAATACTCAGAATTAAAAAGAAACCGCCCCCCACTGGGCAGGTTACACAACTGACAGTCCAGCGGATGTGCAGCCCAAACTCGCACATGCGCGGGGCTGACTCATTCTATTCCAAAATATTGGCTGACCTAATTGCAACATAAAACGCCGATAGACCGAGCCTCTGTGGGGCAGAGAGGCCGGGATCGTATCAGGGTGGTAAGTATCAACTCTCTCGTGAAAAAAGAAATCCGTGATTTCGTTTATTTTACATCAAGAGTATACTTACCACCCTGATAGGCTTGCGCGATTTTTCGATTTAATCGTGAAGTTCGATTTATTTTTAAAATCGCGATTTTTTACGATGTAATTGAGGAAAGATTGGAAAATCGTCAAAAATTTCATGTTTTAAAAAAATCTGAAGTGTGTACTTTTCCGTCGCATTATATCAGTACATGAGTACAATTATAATCGATTCACGCCTGTGTTCATTGTGTGGATATCCCGCCGTGTCATGCACATGTCGAATAATTACTAATAACAACACAAAGCGCTACAATAAACAAGCTAACAATAGCCTTTGTCATTGAGAAAACCAGCTAGTTACTCCGTCGAATTGCCATATAATTTTCACTTTCGCTGCAGACACTGAGTCTGTTGTGAAATGTCAAGTATATACAGTTTCAGAGTGTTAGGCAATCAGTGAACATAATTCTGTTTAATTCTAGAGTTAGCAATTTCAAACGGTCTAATAATTTTTCATTTTTGATTCGGTTGTCAAAAAACAAATTTTCTTTAAATTAAAGCAAATAAAGCAACAGCATTCCAGATTGTTTGATTTTGAACTGTGCGTTCTTAAATGTAAATCGTACATTCTGAAAGCAACTATAAACCGCACTATAGGACGAGTTTACGCCATTACACTAGTACCTTTCCAAAGCTACCGTCCTATGTATGTGAATTGCGCAGTATCTCCCACGGTACTAATATTAGCGTCTTCGCGTTACTCCGGTAATGACCTAAACTTGTCCTGCAAAGGGAGGCTATAAGCGGAAGCATCATGTAATTCATATTATTTTCTCGGCAACATTTTTATCTCAAATTTTGATGAATTAAATAATGTTTATTAAACTATACGCAATATTTAGGCAGTCCCAATTAATAATTTCACTCCCGCGATGATGGATATAAGGTATACATTAAGCATAGACCTAGGATGGTAAGAATTCGTCGCATGAACATGTGTTCTAATTTTGTACTATTTTTGTATCATTTATTTAAACTCTCTAGAAATAAGTCACGTTAACCCGGTTTATACTTTTGGGAATTTGGACCTACGATTTAATCGAAAATCGCGATTTTTTTCATAAAATCGATCGCGATGTTTCAAATAAAAAATCGTGCAAGCCTACACCCTGATACTTTATGATATAGTCAGAATTCGTAAGAGAATTCGGCGGGAGGGAGGCGAAGGTCATCCCTGGAAGAGCAAGCTTTTGCTTTTGGAGCACAACAAACATCTGAAATTGTGTATGTAAACACAATCAGGAAATGATTTGGACATCGGATAACACGATGTTTAGAGTAATGACCGTTCCACATCCGCTCCCCCTCCCCTCTTTTAAAGAGGGAGCAATGACCTCAATGTCCTATACGCTCTCTATGTACTCGTGCTAAAGTACTATAAGACATCGGACGAAAGCTTCATTTCGTATACTCTCAGATGGAACCACAAAGAACACAAAACCATCACCATCTTAGTAAGTAATATAAAAACGTGACAAAAAATAACCATCACCAAATATAGGACTAACCTATTTTGACGAGATTCCCCGTTGATCACCGCTGGCGATGATAGGTACAGTACGGAAAAGCGGGGATTCCCCCCACTAAATTGCACTGTGTGTGAGTCAACGGCCTTATGTACAATATTTACAAATTTATATACAGATTAAACGCTTATGTAAAATCGATAAGGCAAGTGGATTTGCCGTGTCACGTAGGTAATGATCTGTAAAACTAGACTCACAGTGCCATTGTGCTACTGACATAATGTCATCCACCGGCACTCCGTTAAACAGAGCCGTGGATGTCACTACGCCACGGACACTGTGAGCCTTGGCCATGTCAACTTGTTTACCCGTGGCGGCTTTGTGGCAATGCTGGATGCATTCCACAATCCACCTAGAAATGGTATCTTTAGAAGCTCTCCCATGGGGTTCAATGTAAGATAGCGATAAAGCACTAGGGTCCGTCCGCCATTCCTGTGTACATTGTTTATAACACGTTAATGCATGGACTGGACACCAAGCCTTTGAATTAGGATCAAACCTAGACAAAGCGGGTAAAACTATAGGCTGACCAGGATATTTTAAAGACTGGTTCTTCGCCATAAAGTTAACTCTAGGTAGAAGCCCAAGGCCTTCACCTGTCATCACAAAATGGTCTGGCTCAGCTGACAAAGCATGTATTTCACTTCTTGGTCTGGCTGAAGCTGCAGCAATCAGAAAAACTGTTTTAAGCGTCAACATTTTCATGGAAATGGAGCTTAGTGGTTCAAAGGGTTTATCTGCTAATACTTGAAGTACCAACGATAAACTCCAAGACGGGATCACTGGAGGATTCCTTGGTCTTAGATTACCCATGCCTTTGATTAAAGTATTTAGATTACATACTTCATCACTTCCCCTAATAGCCAAGCAAGGGATAACTGACATTAAAGCTGACTTGTAGCCAGCAATAGAGTTAGGCTTGAGGCTATAGGCATAAAAAAGGTGACAGAGGAAATCGGCTACTACCTGAATAGATGCTTCCATTGGATTAATACATCTTTTTGAGCACCATTCAGCAAATCTGTTGATTTTATAATTATATGCTCTGGAGGTTGACCCCCTTCTGGCTTTTGCCATAAACATGGCTGCTTGCTCAGAAAAACCCTCCTTAACTGCTAATTCCTTGACAACATCCACGCAGTCAATTGGAACATTGATGGGTTGTTGTGCAAGGCCTTTCCCTGGAAGATTATGTTGTCCATCAGAGGCAGAGGAACAGGATTGTAGACCAGAAGGTCCAGCAGATCCGTATACCATGATCGGCGTGGCCAATTTGGGGCGATCAGAAGCACTTGGCATTCCTGCTGCCTGATACTCTGGAGAACTTTTGGAATCAGGATTGCTGGCGGGAATGCGTATGCATACATTCCCTCCCAACTGATAGCTAATGCATCTATTACGATAGCGCTCGGATCTGGAATCGGAGAGACGTACGCTGTCATCTACGCATTCTTGTTCGTTGCGAATAAACCTATGTTGGGCTTGCCCCAGTGGTTGAACAGGCGATCCGCCACACATTGATTTAGTTGCCATTCCGTGGGAAGAATGCTCATTCTTCGGCTCAATGAGTCTGCTAATAGATTTAGCCTTCCCGGAACATGAACTGCTTTCAGGGAAATCCCATGATCTAGGCACCAGCAAAGCAGTTTCCACATCATCATAGAGACTGGGCGACTTCGTTCTGCCCTGGCGATTTATGTAAGTCACTACTGTTGTATTGTCTGATCGAACCAGAACACTCTTGCCCTTGCCCTTCTCTAGGAAGTGTTCCATGGCTAATACTGCTCGCATTTCCAGCAGATTGATATGTTCTCTTGACTGATCCAGATTCCAAAGCCCTGATACTTTGTTTTCTTCCAGGCAAGTTCCCCATCCCTCCATTGATGCATCTGTGTACATCGTTAACTGAGGGTGGGGAGGACTGAGGGTGGGGAGGTGACAATGTCACCACCGCCAGGAGATTTTCTCTCTTCATCCACCACTGAAGGTGGTGAATGAGGTTCCAACACTGACACCTTTGAGTCCAGGAAACCCGTACTCTGGGTCCACTGTGTCATGAGAAATAACTGGATCGGCTGCCGGCGTAAGGCTGCCAGAGGAATAACTGGTTCCAAAGAAACCATCAACCCCAACATTCTCAAGTAGACCCGTGCCAGGACATGACGACTGTTGCACACTGACTGTATGACTGAGATGAGTATTTCTACTCTCTCTTGAGATGGATAAACATATCCTATCTCTAGATCGAAGAACATGCCCAGGTAAACAAACTTCTGGGATGGAGTCAGCTCTGACTTTTGAAAGTTGATTATCCAGCCTAGATCTGTAAGCGTTTTCAAAACTATCTCCAGATTTGCTGATAGACTTTTTTTAGTGTGTGCCTTTAACAGCCAGTCATCTATGTACGTGTGGATTGCTATGTGTCTCCTGCGGCGGTATGACGTCATAGCTTGGATCACTCGAGTGAAGACCCGAGGAGCTGTTGATATACCAAATGGGAGAACCCTGAATTCCCATTGGCGGCCCTGAAATGCAAATCTCAGGAAACGATGAAAGCTCTTCGCAATGGGAATGTGAAAATAGGCATCTTTTAGATCTATTGATGCTGTCCACATTCCCTTCCTCAATCCTACTAACACAGTTCTCACAGTTTCCATTTTGAAACTTGGTGTGAGGATAAACCTGTTGAGAGGTTTGAGGTTGAGAATTGGTCTCCACCCTCCAGTGCTTTTTGTTACTAGGAACACAGTTGAATAATAACCCGGACATTTTTGTGCCGGTTGAATAGCGTGTTTTAGTATGAGGGATTGAATTTCTTCCTCTATACACAACCGTTGATCTGGATCTCTTGGATTTTGAGTCCAGATCGGAACCAGAGACAGGCGCGATGGCTGATTTGAAATCCAGTCGGGATGGTAACCGACTGAAGGCCATCGCAAGACTGAGCGGTCCTGAGTAACCCGCTCCCACTCTTGCAGGTGGAAGGCCAGATGGCCTCCCATGGTGCACCTAAGGATTGAGGTGGACCCGAGAAGTGCAAGAGAAGCCCTGTCTCTGGTGGCTGTCCTAGCAGGACTGGTGTGGTCTTTTTGAGAGGCGACCCATCAGGTTCGGCTCCCATGACCAGAACCCCGCGCTCCTCTACCAGCGACACGCGCACCTCGGTACACAGGCTGTCTGGCGGGTTGTGCTGGAGGAGCCTGCGCTTCCCCCCCTAGCTGGCTTACGCTGTCGTTGCCGTGGCGGACGCTGCATAGGTGGTTGGCCTCTGACAAGACCACCACCACCTCTAGCCTGCTGAGGGTGGAAGGCAGGGGGGGGGGGGGGCGCTGCTCAAACACGCTCCCTGCGGAGCACTTCAAACTGCTCTCGCAGCACCCTCTGGTTTTTCACCAGGTTTACGGTTTGTTGGAGGTGCAGGCATCCTTCACCTCCAAATAACCCTGGATCTGCCATTGGCATCCGAAGAAGCCGATTGTACAGGTCCTGCGAGGGGCACACATTTTCAAGGGCAAATGTGTGCCTCACCCGTAAACTCCTGGGTATGGATCTCGTCATGCAGTCCAGAGCCAGGTTAATGCTGTCCTGGATGGCTCTCTGGACTGCAAGAGAAATTTGGCGGGCCACGGATGCTGCTACTACCCCCTGTAGCAGCTGGGAAATGTGCGCGAGAGCTGAGATGGCTCCTCTCGTAATTTCCTCCGTGTCCCACAGAGCGGAATTAGCGTTGCGCAGGGCGCTAGCACACAAGGGTCCCGTGTCAGACTGGGACCCAGGCCGCGTGTCTTCGCCCAAAGGCACACGGTCATCCGTGCAAGGCTTTGGAACGATGCCATACTTCTGATATAGATCAGAACTTATACGGCAGCGCCGTGCCACCTCGCGAGGGGCCTTCGCAAGGCGTCCTTTCGGCAGAATGGACGTCTCTGCCGCAGCGAACATATCAACGATATGCTCCGCATACGGCAGAGATGGCATGGTGCTCGTCACCGGTTTCCCTCCCAACCACGGGCGCTGGTCCTGCTGAGAAGCCGGTGGATCCACCTGGAGCTCTGGCTTGATGTTCACCAGCCATTGGCAAGCATCCAACCAGTCATCCTCGGTGGCCACCTGTGAATGTTCGACGAGCCTAGGGCCTTCGTCGTCCCCAACCAAATTCACTGGTGGGTAATGGCCGGAGCTGAAGATACTTCTGGATAGCCAGGGAAGCCATACTGACCCGCAAGGGCTTGCGCCGTGGCTATTCCAGGAGCCGGATCTACAGTGTTATGGGGGGGGGGGGCTAAAAACATGACGTCACAGTCCAGGCCTTCCTCACGGTAACTCTCGGCAAGCCGAGGGATACGGTATGGACGGACGTCGGCTCCTAGCCGGTCTAGCCGTTGAGCCACCATGAAACCCACTCCCGAAGAAGTAGTTCCATGGAAAAGGTCACCCATGGGCCACCGTGGGGGCCCATGGGAATCCATTTCCATGGCCATCGACTCATCGGTAAGCCATAACAGTGTCCTCTTCTTCCTGTCCAGAAAGATTAGATGCCAAGCTTGTAAAGGGATCAAGCTCGGCCTGGGCAGGAGGGATATCGTGTGAGGCGCTGATACCCTTAGCCTTGGGCTGCTCTAGAGCACTCGATAAGCGAGCGCCCGAGGCCATGGTCTTCACTCCCGGGTCCACGGGCGAGGCAAGCCTCAGCGCCGGACCAACGGGAGCCGTCTCTGGGTCTATAACGAAAACTGGTTTGCTAAGAGAACCAGAACCAGAGACGGGAACACTCTGTCCCGGAGCAAATGAAGAAGACAATGACGAACCTGACCTGGGAAGCAAGCTGCGAAGCAACGCCGGGACAAGTTCTGTGATCGTCTTCTTCATTTCTCCCATCATTTCAAGATGGAAGGTCTCCATGTCTGCCTTCCTCTTCTTACCACACTCTTTTTCCAGACGCCTCTTCTCTTCTGCCGCCCGGTCTTTCACCTGCTGATTTAAAAAATCAGTTAACACCTCCACCGGCCACGACTCACACACATGGAAATTTAGAAGAGGTCCGCACGTACTGCACCTAGTGCAGTCATGAGGGAAAAAGCGGGCCTTCACAAAACAGAGGCAGGAAGGGCATTTGTTCTCAATAACCCTCTGAAAAGACACAAACGGAAACAATTAGTTTTTAGTTATGACAAACCAAAAAACCAATTGCAGAAGGCTAATAAGATCCATAAGGAAAACTTTTGACCATCAAATGAAAGATAAGCTAGGCCCATAGAAAAAACTATAGGCCTGACACAAAGTAAACAAATCCTAAAACCTTGTTATACTTCTTTAAGACAAGGGAGACATAAGAATTTGAACTTGAATACTTGAGAGGCAAACTTTTTTAGACTTCACAGCTCAAAACAAAGATTCATTAGTAATTGAACTTCATAAACACAATGAACCTATGCAAACCATCAAGAGAGATAAATAACTCAACACTCAGTCAAAAAACTTCTAAAATATTTAGAAATAAAATGACTGAATTTTTTCTCTCTCCTAAATAACCTCATAAGATGACTTCTGAGGACGAGTGAAGTCTGATAAACAACACAGTATTACCTGATCCTGAGTCCAAAACCCTGTGGTGGGGGGAGAATGCAGAAAAATTACTTCTTATGGTAATAATTCCCTCAGCAAACTCATAATAAAATAGAAGGACCCAGAAACCAAGTATAAATATTGCTTAAATAAAAGGATACCCTTCAAATATCAGCTCATGTGTCTGAAAAATAAAGCACAACATGCGTTAGCTAATATATAGGCCTCCCCCATAAAAGAGCTAGCCTAATAAAGATGTATCCACAAGATGGCGCGAATCCCGGAAATACCATCCGAGTCAACACGCACATTTTTTATCACTAAATTTACTAAAGTACACCTGATGGCTTGGACCGGAAGCATCCTCCGGTGACTTGGCAGCCTTAGACATACTAATAATAAGTCAAAGCAAGTTACAAAACAACTCAAAGCTTAAAAAAGAATGAAAGCAAAAGCAAGGCTAGAAAGCGTGTTGCAATGGCAGGTCAATATTTTAAGAAGAGAATGAGTCAGCCCTGCGCATGTGCGAGTTTGGGATGCACATCTGCTGGACTGTCAGTTGTGTAACCTGCCCAGTGGGGGCGGTTTCTTTTTAATTCTGAGTATTATAGAAGCTAGGTTTATATTTAGGAAATATCATAAAGTATCAGGGTGGTAAGTATACGCTTGATGTGAAAATGAGTGCAATATCCCATCCATTGTTACAAAGTGCGTGGGGATAATAATATATTACCAAATTTTCCAGTGGTTAGTAGATGTAAACAAAACACATTCATATGACACCCTGTCACTAGTTATTTGTGCACCCAAGAGCCCAGTAACAGCGCACAACAAATTCCAAACATTTTTCAATTTAGTTTTTACTTGAGAGGGTACTCCCCATGGTCAGACTAAGTGTTAGTATTTTATTGGGTCAAATGTGGCCAGAATGTAAGAGATGATATATCTGGAGCAAGGTAACAGGTGAAAGGCACTGGCGACAATCTCTTTAGAATGTAACACAATTTGCATAAGTGTCGATTTACTGAGACCGGTTAATTTTGTGCTTGCCAGTAGATGTTGCACCAGGCCTAGTTCGTCATCACCACATTTAGTTTGATGGAGGAATTTAAGAATCTCTGGGGGTTTTTGGGTATCAAATGCATACGACATGACGATTCCCATCTTATAGAAATCCCCGTTCTTTCATAGAATGAGTAATGGCAACATGCTTTGCGCCCAGACTATGTCAGCGGAACTGCACACTTGTATAAAGCCACTCTGCAATCAGTATCCTGTAAATCTGTAAATTTTATCACTGGTAAGAATTTTGAAAGAATTTGTTTATTGCTGTTCAAGAGCACCATTGGTTGGAGAGGTCCAGGTTGGTTTCTTGGGTGTAGGAAGTGTTCCTTGTCTCACAGCATCTATAGGAGGTATTGTACAAAGGCAGATTTGATGATCTGTTTGAAGGGTGTTGAGATGCCATCAAATGCATACTTGAGGATTTCGTTGTTGATGCCATCTCCCTTACAGGCACATGCATTCTTTATGGCCGTCATTACTTTCCTAAACTTGCCTTCTGTTGTTGGGTTTTGCAGCTGGCCATCAAATGGGGATGGTGGCTCATCTTTGTCGGTGAACTAATCTTTGAAATATTCTCTGATTGTCTCCGCTTTTCCCTCATCAGAGCCAATGAAGTAGCCATCAGAGTTGCGTACAATGAGTGATAGCTTTGCCATGCGGATTGTTAATGCTTTGGCTGCTCTGAACATTTTACAACAATCATCCGTCGAAATCATTTCGCTTACCAGCTAATCTGCTATTTTGATGACCAGGGCCCGGTTTCACGAAACTTCTTAAGTTTTATAACTTAAGCAAAACAAATTTGCTGAGCTGGGCAAAAAATCTTAAGGTGTTTCTCGAAACGAGCTAAGCTCAAAACGTGATTTGCTTAGCTTAGCAAACTCTTAAACAAGGAATCGCAAGAGAAAGGAGGGGGAGTCGGGTACAAGCCTATACTATGACGCAAACCCGAGTTTTACAACGGCTCTGATAAACAAGTGCTTTCAGTCAGGGGACGCCTTTCTATATGATTTATATTGATCACCACCTGTCATTACCTAGTTTTCATTACAGCGTATTTTTCGCATTTTGTGAGATTGTTGTAAAATCCCAGAGGTCATTGTGACGTCATAAATATGACATCATAGTCTCACACCGCTCAGTTATCGGATCACGTATACGCTGTTTAATATCATTGAGCCATTCCAAACATTACGACGTCGCCTCAATCAATACCGGTATAACGCACAATTGCAAATAAACATAATTCTTCTCGGTGTTTCAGCAATCTGTTTATTATAAATATATTATAATTTTTTTCCACGCAGTTTTGGATCACTACCTAAAAAATAGTTCCTGTCAATTAGATATTTATAGAATATTTTAAATCAGATTAGATTTTGATGACGCACATTTGCGCCGTATGCAAATATAAAAATGATTTAGTTTGAGTTTTACCATTCAAAGAATTTCACAATAGTGTGAGTCGACCGAACACGCCAATTCCGATTACTTTGGGTAGTTCCGGTCAGTGTGAGGACTATAAAATAATATGTTCGAACAGTCTTATTCCATTGGCATGTTTTCAGAAGGCAAAAAACAAGAATATGAGAAATATCATTGACATACAAACATGTGCTGTCTATAGAAGCATATTTGTCATACCACTGCGAGAGATGAGCTTGTTTCCGTATCGACCATAGAGGTGGTTAATCGCGACAGAGGATTTATTATGAATTAAATGCTGGAAATCTGACAAAATTGAAATGCACATTTTTATGTTTCTTCGTCCTCAATAAACTGAAGTTATTTAAAAACATAACAAAATATTAAATCTAGTAAGCCTAATTCTAAAGAATTGTATTGATGCCGTGTTCTCATACAGCCACTATTTCAGTAAATGATACAACGAAAGGACATCTGACAGCAGGCCTCAGGCCTCTAACATCAGGAACAACAGTTTCACATTAGTCAACTAGTATTGAAGGAGAATTGGAAATACATGTAGGTTTAGCTTCAAAGTTGAAGTGCATAGGGTGACTTTCCAAAAGTTTGTCAAGTAAATATCAGATATACCGGCTAGCATTCTCATTGAACTGGCTCTTGTGCCGGAATAAATACGTCATTTATCTCAAAATTTAATCCCACAAAATCGGCAGTTTATCTTCCGATATATCGCGATTGCTTCCCTATGTGAACACAGCCTATTTCGTCAAAATCTGCCTGGTAGCGTTAGTGTCACCATTTTCTCGCACTGTCTGCCAGGTAGCGTTACGGTCATCACGTTATCTCGCTGTCCACCAGGTAGCACCACCGTTCAGTCCGAGACTATCTCCCAGCAGTGTGAATGCAAACCGATACATCGGATACATATTAACCTACATAGTACATGGAATAGTTAAACAGGATTAGGCAATGAGAAAGAGGCCTAAGATATAGTGATCCGAAACTGTCGATGATCCGGAACTGCCGTACCCACTGTATCTAAAATTCTTGCCTTTAAAAATAAGACAAGATTATCAAATTAATTCACTAAATTGTAGGATAGCTAATGCACATTTTGTCAAACTAGTATTGTAATGTAAGCGCCAATTTTCACCTCGTCTAATGAAAATATATCATTATTATTTCTTATTACCACGTTTTTCGAAGAAAAGTGGGGATTATGCCGTGTAACACGTGCACGTGCGTGCGAGCGAGCGGCGGGTGGGCGGGCATGTGTCTGCGCTCAAACCTTTGGACGGAATTCAACCATATAAGTGTGTAGTGCAAGTGGACATTTACATATGGCTCTGCTCCCTGAGGGGGTGGGGATGGCGGTGTGTGTGTGTGTGTATGTGCATGTGTGCACGCATATGTACGCACGCGTGTGTGGTGTGAGTTGGGGTGGGGATGGGGGGGGGGGGTTTGGGGTTCAAAATTTCAAAGCGGTTGACGTGGGGGTTTGCGCTGACGCATCATCGACCGAACAATCTAGTTTATCTTGCGGTCAGCAATATATTTCGAGAGCAACAGCTTTATAGAAACAATTTTTGGGGTGAGTGTGATGAATCAGGGATGTGGCGTGGTTCCAGTCACGTGGTTGGGTTGGGTGGGGTGGTGAGTTAGACGGCGGCGTGTGATGTGTCGGGGATCAAACGGTCAAATATCATAAGCATTCCTTCTATCACCCTTTCTCCTCTGAAACCATTTGCTGAACTCCAACCAAATTGTTATACCCATGTGCATGGGGTAGGTGCGGGGCCAAAAAGGTCAAAGCTGATGAGTGATGGGGGATTTGTGATTCGGTAATTAAATCTAACAGATGTGGGAAAGTGGTGGATAAGCCAGACACATAATCCGACAGGAACTCTACTACATATAGATCAATGTTTTTTAGAATTTATTTGTTTTTATACGAATGAAAATGTTCAAATTTAATTGATTAATTCGTGAAATGATTACTGATTTGGAGGTGTCGGTAACACGGTTAGCATTACCCCGATAACCAGGGGGACTACATCAGTAACAGTGGCATCGGCTATGCATTAAAATTATTATTAGAGCCTATAGTATAGTTTGTTTATTTCATATGCCACTATACCAGTGAAAGACATGAGCGAATGGATTTGTAGCATAGTTAAAGCTCCTCTTTAACGTCGGGGAAATGTAACAAGAACTTGCTTGGTCTATGACTGATTATACCTCTGACGTTTCACTATTATTACGTCATAATTGGATGTTCATTAATGCTAAAATAGCATTGATCACGACGTTAAAAATGCCTTATTAGATCGCTTTGTTGGACTTTCTAAATCGGCTGAAAAGGATAGTTAAAGGCATGAACGATACTGGGACAGTATTTTATGTGCATAATATATGTCAAGCGGATTCTGCCGATCCCTGAATATTCTTTCATGGCGAATCATGCCTTCTATCGAATGTTATTTCTCATGGCGGCCATATTTATCTGACTAGTTTTGAACTTAAGACTGCTCTATACCAGTCTTATGAAAATTACGTTTTTTTCTTAAAAATTGTGTAGGTTTGAGCTTAAGATTTTTCGAGAAACGCATTTGTTGTGATTTAAAAAAATAACCACGAGCTAAGCAAATTACTAGACTTAAGATGTTTCGTGAAACCGGGCCCAGTTCTTGTAGACATTCACTGATTTAGTGTAGGCTCTTGCTATGGTCCATTCTTAGTTCAATGTTGTTCTTGTTCTTACTGTTGTGGTATATGAGTAGTCTCAATGCGCTCTACATCTTATTTAAATCTATATTAGATGCTAACACTTTGTCTGAGCATGGAGTGTACTAAAATGATTGCCCTTCGCAATCTAGACAGACAGATAAATCTGTCTCTAATAGGCACATTCTTGGACACAGAAAGCTAAATTATGGACAAGCGATATGCTAAAACCAGTCATTGAGATTGGAAATGTCTTTTTAGTGACCACAACACTGTAGTAGGTTAAACCTTTAATGTTCAAATTTGGTCAAACAACTTGGGATTTTGCTTAGTGAATGTACATTTGCAGGCTCATAAGAGAATATTTTGAAAATTTATCACTAGAATCAGTGATAAATCTTCAAATTTCACTGCTTTGGACATTAAAGGGTTAAGACAACTGATCTTTTCACAACCTGTGCTACAGAAGGATGATACTGTGACCTCCAAAAGCAGATGCGATCTATGTCTAAATGTGTCTAACGTTTTTGTAAAAAAATGTAAAATGTATAACAAATGAATACCGGAAATGAAGCTTGACTTTACGACTGCAATGAACTATTAAGCATGACTTCAAACATAAAATATAGAAGGCCATATCACCAACAGGCCTAAGGGCTTGTAATGCTAACCTGGACCATTAGGATTTGAACCATTTGCATTTAAATACTGGTAAACATGGCTAATTTTAGAAAAAATCCAAGATTGCCACCAAAGAAATTGACCAATCAAAATTCTTGTTTGATATGTTGAAACCTACCACCATATAATCATTCCACCCAAGTTTCATTGAAATTGACCCACTAATTAATGGGTAGCGTTTTAAATGGTCCTGGAAAGTTTAAAAAAAATCCAAATGGTCACCAAAAAATTGACCAACCACAAATTCTGACTAGAAGTTCTATAGCCTACCTTCAAGCCAAATTTGGATTAACTCCACTAAGCGGTTATGGAGAAGATGCATTTTGACAATTTCCGGTAAATTTTTCATAAAATTTATGTTGACCAAAGAAATTGTCCCATTAAAATTTTGAATAGATGTTCTGGAGCCTACTGTGATAGGGTCTGTCTAGCCAACTAGGGTTGAAATCTTTCAAGCGGTTAATGATGAGTAGCGCTTAGACAATTTCTGGTAAACTTATTTTCCCCATAGGCTTCAAATACTTTGAAAATATAGCAAGGGAAATAACTCTGCGTTTAGACAATTTCTGGTAAATTTTTCATAAAAAAACTTGACCAATCAAAATTCTGTATATATTTTCTGAAGTATATCCCCATAAGGTCCTTCCAGCCAAAGTATGTTGAAATCTGCCAAGCGGTTAATGAGTAGTAGTGTTTTGACAATTTCTGGTTAATTTTTCATAAAATCTAAGGGTTTCACCAAAAAACTTGACCAGTCAAAATTCTGTATATAAGTTCTGAAACATATTCCCGTAAGGTCTTTCCAGCCAAAGTAAGTTGAAATCTGCCTAACGATTAATGAGGAGTATTGACAATTTCCAGTAAATATTTCATAAAATCAAAGGTTTTCGCCAAAAAAATCAACCGATTAATGAGTATTGACAATTTACAGTAAATTTTTCATAAAATCTAAGGTTTTCACCAGAAAAATTGACCAATTAAAATTCTGTATAAATGTTCTGAAACCGAAAGCATTAGGGCCCTTCCAGCCAAATTAGGTTGAAATCTGCCACGCGCTTAATGAGGAGTCGTGTTTTGAAAATTTTGGGTAAATCTTTCATAAAATGCAAGATTTTAACCTAAAAAATTTTCCAATCAAAATTATGTATAGAAATTCTGAAGGCTACCCCTATAGGGTTCATCCAGCCAAATTAGGTTGAAATCTGCCAAGCGGTTAATGAGGAGTAGCGTTTTAAACAAAGGTTGATGGATAGATGATGGATGACGGATGACAGGTGGTGACCTTGACCGTTGGACCAGAACATCATCGAGTCATGCTGTGTTATTGTAAGGAGGCATGTCCAAGTTTGGATCGAGTACGATGAACCAAACCCGAGATATAAACAGAAAAGTCGAGCTAAACAGAAAATGTTAATGTTGAAAAAAAATAACATTTTTACCAAGGTCACAGCGACTTTGACCTCTACATAATTGTGTGATGTCAGGTTCATTATAAGGAGGCATGTGTCCAAGTTTGGTTCCAGTATGATTAACCAAACCAGAGATATAATCAGAAAAGTTGAGCTATCTTGATTGCTATGTCGAGCCATTTTCAGCTTCACATAAACTGTCCTCTAGACTACACTAGACTAGGACTCAACACCTCTTAGATTTTATATATATATATATATATATATATATATATATATATATATATATATATATATATATATATGACAATCAGAAATGCTATAAATGCTTCACTCCTGAAAGTGTTTTATCTCAACTTACTTTTCTCCAGTAAGCGAGCAGCTGAGAGCTGTACTCTTCATGGTAGAGTCTGTCAAACACAGACCAATTACATAGGCACTGAGCAAGCCGATATGTGTCCTCAAGGCATACCACATGATAGGGATATTCCTGGTAGAAGCATAAAATTCTGATTTACAACATACAGAACACGATACTGAAATAAGAATTGAAATTAATTGAAAATGTAACTAATATAACAAGAGGTATCAGAAGATACCAAATATCTCGCCTTCTTATGTTGCTGCAGGACCCGGTCTGCTCTGGACTAAATATTCTGTGAAAAAAACTAATTTCCAAGTCATGTACATATATAGAACCAGAGCTATCAGAAAATATCAAATAGCTTACCTGTATATTAAGTGCACATCACAGGATTTGATGGACCACCAGTCTCATTTTGAAATTAGACAATTTACTTGTCGATCAAAATACCAGTGATAACAGCTTGGAGACTTAACTATCAAACCTTGCTGCCTGGTAGTAACCTGTAGTACAGTGACTACTGGCTCACCAAGTCTGACTGAAAGGCAAATGGTCCAAACATAAGTAAAATTCAAAGCATGAAAAAGATGGAAACATTTTCAAAATCAAGTACATTACATTTAAGCAGCCAATATAGCAAATCAAAACATTAAAGGACAATTCCGGGATGATAAAGTGTCTTTTATTTGATAGATTATTACATTTTTAATGAAATTACACCAGAATAATCGTCAGATAGAAATAGCGTAACCAAATATAGCTAGATAGTCATAAAATTGACTATTTTTCGCACATCAGGGTACTGCCATCCTATCGCATCTAGTGTCATAAGCGGTACACCACCACTAGGGATGACTGGAGGTGCGAAGCGAACAGATGCGGGTACATATTTTAAGGATATATATGTAAATTATAATAGCAACGGAAACGTTGAAGCAATTCCAATGATTTTTTAACCTCAAAATAGGTGCCGACTTCAGATGATATAATGGAAATTCTGGAAAATATAAATAAATAAAAATAAAATACAATATATAAAATACAATACTGGTCATATGACCTGAGAATATTTATCCTTTTTTTTGGTAAAATCCAGCATGAGATGGTTTTGTCTCGCAGGCTCTAGCTTTGGAAATACTTTGTGTATCAGCATAAAATTGGAGCATGCTTAAAGTTGAAAGAAATGGCTATTTGCTTGGCTAATTATAATTAAATGAATATTGCCTGAGATATAATCAAATGAATTAACATTTTTACATAAAATCAGGGAATTTCTTTAGTTCAGCAACATTGTC
This sequence comes from Chaetoderma sp. LZ-2023a, assembly GCA_034401795.1. Classification (NCBI taxonomy): domain Eukaryota; kingdom Metazoa; phylum Mollusca; class Caudofoveata; order Chaetodermatida; family Chaetodermatidae; genus Chaetoderma; species Chaetoderma sp. LZ-2023a. Next base: position 24,430 of record JAVVLW010001089.1, read on the forward strand.
CCACAAGCTGTAGTAATTACTATAATTAAGATATTTTGATGAAACTTTCCCAGTTATGAGATAATGGTATAAAGCATCGGCACAGTAAATTTTGTCATTGTAGCTCTAATACTTATTTTGATATTGGATGATGGATAAAGCGCATCCTGAAATTTTTGTTTGAAATTTTGCTGGCTTAGTTGTCCCGCAGTGTATCTTTTGAACCACTAGGGCGATTCTGACATCCCTAGCACAACTATATGCACGTGTCAAGTGTGCCACTTCATTTAACCCGTATGGCCCTTGTTTAAGGGCATGGTCACTTCATAGTCATAGCTCCAATAACATAGCTCTAAAGGAACATATCTACTAAATTTAGTTGTAATCCATCAATAAGTGACGAACAGTGCAACAAACCTATTTTCCCCATAGGCGTCAATACTTTGGAAATATAGCGAGAGACATAAGTCTGCTATTTGTGGGCATGGCCACGTCATATTCCTAGCCCAAATAGATATTGTCTAAAGGAACATATCTGCCAAATTGGGTTTATTCCATCGACAAATGACGAAACGTGCCACAAATGTATTTTCCCCATAGGCTTCAATAATTAAAAATGCATTAATTAACCAGAGTTATGTCCCTTGTTTAAGGGTGTGACCACTTCATCCTTATAGCCCAAACAGATATTTCTTAAAGGAACATGTCTGCCAAATTGGATTTTAATCAATTGATAAATGACGAAACGTGCCACAAATGTATTTTCCCCATAGGCTTCAATACTTTGAAAAATATAGCAAGGGCCATAACTCTGCTATTTGTGGGCCGGGCCGCTTCATCTTCATAGTCTCCATAGATATTGCCTAAAGGCACATATTTGCCAAATTTGGTTTTAATCTTTTGATAAATGGCGAAATGTGCCACAAACATATTTTCCCCATAGGCTTCAATACTTAAAAAATATAGCAAAGGCCATAACTTTGCTATTTGTGGGCGTGACCTCTTCATCTTCATAGCCCAAATAGCTACTGCCTAAAGGAACATGTCTGCCAAATTTGGTTTTAATCTATCAATAAATGGTGAAACATGCCACAATTCCAAATTTGGTTTTAATCTATCAATAAATGGTGAAACGTGCCACAATTGTTGACAGATGACAGAAAAATTGTGATTGTATAAGCTCACCTATGTGAGCTAAAGATTCAGGGAATAAGTCTCCCCACCCACACCCACTGTTTGCAGACCTCACATTTAAGCAATGGACCACACATGCTACATTTGGTGCACACTTGGGGAGGGGGGCAAACATGGGCTTTAGAAAATGACCACAAGACACACAACCCGATTTCTGAAAGGCCATAAGATGAAGACAATGAGTTTTTTAGTTAATAAGTTAGTAAACTAAAACCCAAATAAAAGGGAACAACAACCTATGGACCATAAAGCACAGTTGTTAAGAAAGATAAATCAGCTTGGGTAAAATGAAGTGTTAATAATAATAACAAGACGGATTATGATGTCATATCTCCCAAGACAAGAAGACAATCCGAGAGAAAACATCATCCAGGTGTAAGGACGAATTGTATTCAATACACAAGAGCATAATCATTAGTGTTGAATAAAGTAATATCCTATGCCAACCATCAGAGAAACAGAGATTATTGTCAGCAAACATGTTAAAAATTTCTAAATATATTAGTGTGCCATTCTACATAACTCTAGAATACCTGCATCTTAATCATAGGTATACTACCATATTCAGCGCTCTTGAGTAATCTATCATCACGACCATGCCTCTCCACCATAACACTATTGGGGCCACGGGGCAGAATGAAGAGCTTGCTCTTATGGGAGCTCCCAATCATCCTGGGCATGGACGTTTTTCCTAACATAAAAAAGAGGACAATGGTGGAGAAAAAACATCTCACATGTGAACCATATCCATAACATGAACCTGTGGACACAAAAACAATAAAAGACCAGTTCCGGTCAGAGTCGTTCCCCCGACCAGGGCTTTTTAGTACAACCACAATTTTTAAAATCCAACAAGGGAGATAACTCTGGTTTCTGGACACATTTTGCCGATATGCCATCCCCACTAAGGTCTTGTCATAAGGAGTTGACATTACAAATTTGAAATGAATCCAATCAAGCTAACTGAAGTTATTGAGCAGAAACCACATATTTTATGATTTTTCAAGAAATAAAGGGGATAAATCTGAAGACATTGTGTCGATATGCAATGCCCACCGAGGTCTTGTTACAAGGAGTTGACATTTCAAATTTGAAATGAATCCATTCAAACTAACCAAAGTTATCGAGTGGAAACCACATATTTTAAAAATTTTCAAGAAATAAATGGGGATAACTCTGGTGGGTCTGGATACATTTTGGCAATCCCCACCGAGGTCTTGTCATAAGGAATTGACATACCCAATTTGAAATGAATGCATTCAAGTTAACTGAAGTTATCGAACGGAAACTAAATGCGGATGGACGGATGGGGCCCCATTTCTAGTCCTCATCGATGATGTCGAGGGACTAAAGAGAGATTAGTATTTCATGGCGCCAAAACAAGATTTTACCAGTTTTCTAGGTGCCTATCATCATCTAAAACGCGTCACGGAAACACATAATAATGTGCATTTAATGACGAACTGAGACAAAAATGTAATATAAATCATCTGATGGCTTGATCCTGGTGTGGCTTCAGTCGACTTGGCATGATCTGACATCATTAACACTACTCTACTATACTTAAATATTGAATAAAAAATGCAAAAGAAACAAGCATGTGCCTCTGGCCAATATACAGGAAAGAGGAAATGTCAGTCTGCGCATGCATGAGGTTGGGGCTGGCTTCCGCCGGACTGTTAACTGACTCCCTGCCCAGTAGGGGCACCTATCTTTTTTAATCTGAGGTTTATTGAGTGAAGGTCGATATATCGGAACTATCATAGTGTTAGGGAGGTAAGTATACTCTCGAAGTGAAAAAGTATCATTGACCAATGGGGGAGAAATCCCTGACATTATTGCCCCAGCAGATGGCACTATGACCATAGTCACAGTAAAAAATATTGATGTCATTGACATCATTGACCAACGGGAAAAGTACCACTGATCAATGGTGCAGCCATCACTGACACAATTGACCAATGGATCAAGTGTCACAACCATGACATTTACCAAAGGGGCAATGGTATGGTCACGGTCAAGCATTTGGATGAGGAAATAAAAAATATTTACATGATTTATCAACAGGAAAAGTACCATTGATCAATGGGGCAGCCAATGCTGGCACTGTTGTCAAACAATTAAAGTGTACTAAAGGAACATTTCTGCCAAATCTTGTTTTAATCCATTAACAATTTACGAAACGTGACATAGATTATTTTCCAGATATGGTTCGATGCTTAAAAAGAGCGTAGAGCCAGAGTTATGGACCTTATTTCAAGCCGCAGCCTCTTCATATTAATAGAGTAAATAGATGCTGCCTGAAGGAAAATATCTGCTGAATTTGGTTTAATCAATCAACAATTGATGAAACAAATGTATTTTCACCATAAGGTTCAATAGTTCACACACACACACACACACACACACACACACACACACACACACACACACACACACACACACACACACACACACACACACACACACACACACACACACACACACACACACACACACACACACACACACACACACACACACACACACACACACACACACACACACACACACACACACACACACACACACACATCAAGTCTTCCTTATGGTGCGTATCAACTCGTGCAAAAGATAAATCCTAGGTTTTTTATATTTTATAAAATAGGTTTGTGGTGTCGTATAATCATTCACTCATGTCACTACAAACTTGCCAAAGGGATTAAATGGGTCAGACAACAAAAATATTAATGCACATTATAATTGGCTATATACGTATAGTACGGTACAATGTATTAATTGTCAGCCTTTTCCTTCGTCACGTGAATGGCTGTCCAACACCATGCGGCATCACTCCTAATTTGAAAGGTTGGTGGCTTAGTAAATCCTACCAGATGCTTCAATAGCCTATAGGAGTTATCCCCCGCCCCCGACCTTTTTTTTGCATTTAAACCATTTGGAGTTGCAAATTCTGGATTTAAAACAAAACTGCCCATACTGGGCAGGTGATTCATCTGTCAGATTGGCGTATCTGGAAGACCGCCCATGCATGTGCAGCACATACATTGACTGGCAAATCACTGAGACACTAATTTCATTGGCTGACAACTAGCAACTTCATAATATGACCATGCCTTTGTGGGGTGGAGTCCGGGTCGCTTCGTTATGGTAAGTATCAAATCACTCGTGAAAAAGATAAATCCTAGATTTTCTTTATTTCACTTCAAGCGTAAACTTACCATAACAAACTCTTGATATATCCAAAATTCATAAGTGAAGTCAGAGGGAGGGAGGCGTGGTCAAGAAGACCAACTGTTTCCCTGAAAGAGTTCTTTTATTTTTGGAGGCACAAAACCATCTGAAATTGTGTTTGACAACAACGAAGAAGTAAATAAGTATTTGGAAAACTGCCCATGTGGAGAGATAACTGCTTCGCAAAATATGCTTCTCTCCCTTTTTTTAATAGAAGGGAGCGATAATTGCATCAATATCCTACACGCCTTCTATGCGAGTGCCAAAGATTAATTACATAAAAGACTAATACGTGACAAAATGGAACACCACAAGCATCGGACTGCCCTTGATTGATGAATGATGACATCTTCCATGCTTTTAGGATGATAAGATCTGTAGCACATTTGTGTGAAGGCTCCTGGATCATGGGTGTAACGCATGTGGTCAATGGCATTTATTTACAATATTTACACATTTTTTCTAAATCACCAAGACAAGAGGGCTATTCATGTCACGAAGGTAGTGGTCATTAAAACTCAACTCACAATGCCACTGGGCTACTGTCATAACTTCCTCCACTGATTAGAGCCATGGAGGCCACTATGCCACAAACACTGTGAGCCTTGGCCAACTCTACTTGCGTACCAGCTGCAGATTTGTGGCAAAATTGGCTAGTTTCTACAATCCACCTTGAAAGCCTGGAAGTTCTGCCATGGGGTTCAATGTGATAATTCGTCAGTTTCCATATTAGTCAAACAAGGAATAAAAGTCATTAAAGATGACTTATATCCAGCTACAAAATTAGGCTTAACCCTTTCATTACAAAGTCACTAGGTTCAGCTGACAAAGGATGAATTTCACTTCTTCGTCTAGTTGAGGTTGCAGCAATAAGAAATACAGTTTTAAGTGTTAAAAATTTCATAGAAATAGCACTTATAGGTTCAAAAGGTTTATCAGCTAAGACTTGTAATAATAGAGATAACCTCGAAACAAAGGTTTCCTCGGTCTTCACTTACCCTATTTGCCAAGCAAGGAGTAATAGTCATTAAAGCTGACTTGTATCCCGCTACAGAGTTAGGCTGAAGGTTATGAGTATGATATAGGTAAGAGGAAATCAGCTACTACTGGAATAGATGCTTCCACTGGATGCCGAAATGGCACCTCTCACACTTTCCTCCAAATCCCGTAGTGCCGTATTGACAGAATGCTTGACGTTTGCAGTGGTCCAGTGTCACACCGGCGAGGCCAAAACAATATGTCACCAAGATTTAGGAGCAGGAGAAAGGCTCGACAAGGAAAAATCTTTCAAGATTACATTTAGAGAAGCCCCCTTGCATCCTCCTTACCTATTAGCAGCATATAATGGCACGGCTAGTGTACCGAGGGTGCACGTGTGAGAAAACCGCATATTTTATTTAGGACTCCAATGGTGGAGAGGTGTAAAGGTTTCTTTTACAGACCAATACTAGATCTCCAATAATTAACTAGATGGGAGGGACCTATGACCAAGCGGTTACTAATAATTGGACTTCACTGTTACAACGTCCATGTAAACACATTACTTCAAAACAAGTTGTGAAATTAAGTCATAGCACAGTACGAACTATGACTTTTGACCGAGATTTTGTAATCCTAGAAATAGGTGACACTATGTGTGTCACTTAAATAAGATTAGAATACGCCTGGTACATAATGATGTCCTCCACTGCATCGCTCATTGACAGTAGTGAATCCATTTATAAAGGTAAAACCTAGCTCTATCGCTCCAAGGGGGGGGGGGGGGAGGCGGGAGGGGGGAGGTTGGGTTTGGCCCCTTGCAAGTTTACTGTGACCTTTGAAAGCTACCTCTGCCTGGATAAACATGGCTGTTACGTGTTCGGCATAAGGCAGAGAGGGCGCAGTGGTAGCCATCGTGGATTTACCAGGAGTTCTGGTTTAATGTCCTTTAACCACTGCCAAGCATCAAACTAGTCCTCCTCGGTAGCCACCTGGGGCCAGAGTTAGTATCCTCTAAGATGTGCCCACTGGGTTCTGACAAAGCCAGTATTCCATGTGCATCTAAGGTGGGCGGGTGGATGACACTGTAACAACAAGATAAGCCATATAGACTCGGGAAGACCGACATAGATTGAGCCATGAGCTGGAGCCGTTGAACCATGTGGGGTGGCCAACATGGAACCATGTCCGTACCGTCAATACAAAATTTCTCGTTTAAACGCGGCCCCTGGGTAACTCCATGGAAATGGCTTCCCATAGACCTACAGGAATCCACATCCGTGGTCTCCAGCTCATCAGGTTGACCATAACCGAGCAAACCTCCTTCTTCACCCTCCTCAGCAAAGGGTGCCAAGTTTTCAAGGGAGGAAACATGGCCCGAGCAAGGATGATCTGCTAGAGGAAGCAGCACACAGGGCTGAGGGCTCAAGATCAGGCAATAAGTGTCTGGCCGAGCTCACAGACCCTGCCCCCGAATCAGTCGCTTATTTAACAAGAGGTCCAATGGGCCTGTATCGCTCATCTGGAACATTGGCATTTCAACTAATCTTACTTAAGTTTTACATCCATCGGTGTTACTTCCAACGACTTTCAGTCAAATGGTTTAGTTTTCGAGATATTGACAACAATCTCTGGACTGTTTTTTTGCATTAGTGATTTTGAACAATGTTTAAGCGAAAATAGATAATATCAGTGCTAACAACAGCTGGTTTCTTAACTGTCTCACTGCTGCAAGCCAGTGCAGCCAATAATTTCAATTTTCAAAAGCTCTTGACTTGTTGAATATTTTGAAAACAATTTGACTGAAAGTTTTTGGCGGATTAGCCACCAACAACTTTCAGTCCAATTGTTTTCAAAATATTTATTAGGTTATTCCTTTGGAATATGTTGTCTGCAAAATCTCATCAGTCAGACAACCACTAGAGGTTTAAATACAATTGAAGAAAATGGTCTCTAAAGGCAGGTAGGTGGTCTTTATAGCAGGTTATTCCCCACCACCACACAATCCATTTAACACATTCGCATCTGGCTGAATCGCCAAGTTAGCAGCAGGGGTAGGGTGAGCTGGAGTTGATTTAGAAAATAATTTGACTAAGTCATTGCTGCCTTAGGCAGCAACAACTTTCATTGCTGCCTAAGGCAGCAACAACTTTCAATCAAATACATTTCAAAATATTTTTAAGAGCATAGATGTCAGAGCACATAATACATATCTTAAATATTTAGGCAGTGATGGAAAGGTTAATCTGTTAATTGGAGTTTAATCTATGGCAATAAAATCTGACATGGTGATAAATCAGTGGATGGTGGGAACAAACCTGTATTTCCCTACGAAAGGGAAACTACAAATATTTAAGGGGTGATAACTCTGACATTTGACATCCTATCAGTTTCATTTTCACAACACAGATATTAGATGCCAACATTAACATTGTGACCAAGTTTGGTGTCAATCCGTCAAGAAATAACAAAATGAGCCAACAATGTTGATGACAGACAGACAGATGGATGGATGGACATACAGAAGACGGATGGAGTCATCGCTATATGACAGCTGACTGACAAGTAAGCGGAGTTAAGAAAACCAATTTTGGCTTCAAAATCCATCAAATAAAAAATTTGAATATGGCAGCCAAACACGCTAAAATTTGATTGGTCCATGGTGGCCATATTTTTTACCTATCAACTTCCCATGAACAAACTTTAATGGCCCTTAGTCCATAATCATATTCCCAAAATTTCAGCACGATCCATTCAGCGGTTCTGCAGAAGTATTTTTCACGAAAACTAGGTCAGCTAAGATGCTCGCTGAATCACTTGGCCAATCAAGTTCCTTCGAGCAAACTTGGTTCAGCTCTTGCCCTATATGATATTGCGTGAGTCTTGAATCGATCCACCATGCGGTTTCGGAGATTTTCAAAGGTTTCTAAAAATCAGCCAAAATCCAAGATGGCCACCGCCAAAATTGGCCGATTGACTTTCTTTGAACAAACTTAGATCTGTATGCCCTAAGGATGCTTCCTGCCAAATATGTTTGATATCGGCTCAGCAGTTCTTGAGAAGTCGTTTAAAGAAAGAGTTGACGGACGGACGGATGGACAGATGCCAGACAGTCGTCATGGCATAAGCTCACTTGGCCATTCTGGCCAGGTGAGCTAAAAACCAAGCCAGGACTGGCAGGGGCCACCACTGGTTCTGAGAAAACTGGTACATCCCTACAGGTAGGACCAGAACCAGAGGCGGGAAAGCTTTGCTCAAGTGGAGATTAAGAAGCCGCTGGTGGATTGGAAGCACGCAACATGCTTTTCAACATCTCTGGCATCCAATTCATCAACGACTTCTTCATTTCTCTCATCATCTCAGATTTGAAGACTTCCATCTCAGACAAAGCTATATACTGACAATTAGTTTTTAATGGTTAAGAGGTTAGCCATTAATTGGTTTAGTAATAAAGAAAACAAGAGGCCTAAGGGCCTGTGGCGCTCAATTGGACCATTAGTATTTGAATCATTTGCATTTAAATAGATATGATCGATAATTTTTGGAAAATCCAAGATGGCCACACAAAGAATTTCTGAATAGAAGTCTAGAGTCTAGCCAAATTTGGTTGAAATATGTGAAGCAGCTATGGAGCGGTAGCATTTTGACCATTTCTGGTAGATTTTTAATCAAATCTAAGATTTTTATCCAAAAGAATTTATCAATCAAAATTCTGAAAAGATGCTCTTAGAGCCTACCACCATAGAATCCATCTAGCCAAATTTGGTTGAAATATGTGAAACAGCTATGGAGCGGTAGCATTTTGACCATTTCTGGTAAATTTTTCATAAAATCTAATATGTTCAACCTAAAAAATTGATCAATCAAAATTCTGAACAGAAGATCTAGAACTTACCACATTAGAATCAGTCTAGCCAACTTTGGTTGAAATATGTCAAGTAGCTATAGAGAAGTAGCATTTTGACACTTTCCGGTAAATGTTTCATAAAATCTAAGATTTTCACCCTAAAAAATTGCCCAATCAAAATTCTGAAAAGTTCAAGAGCCTACCACCATAGAATCCACATAGCCAAATTTGGTTGAAATATGTCAAGCAGCTAAGTAACATTTTGACCATTTCTGGTAAATTTTTCATACAATCTAAGATTGTCACCCAAAAAATGGATCAAGCAAAATTCTGAATAGATGTTCTACAACTTACCACCATAGAATCTGTCTAGCGAAATTTGGTTGAAATATGTCAAGTAGCTAAGGAGGAATAGCATTTTGACCCTTTTTCATAAAATCTAAGATTTTCACCTAAAAATTTAATCAAAATTCTGGATAAAATGTCTGGATGGTACAAGCATAGGATCCTTTCCGCCAAATTTGGTTGAAATCGGTCAAACCGTTAAGAAGCAGAAATTTGATGGATGGATAGACAGATGGATGGACAGATGACGGACGGACGATGGATGGACGACGGACAGCCGCCATGGCATAAGCTTTCAGGCCAGGTGATCTAATAATTAAAAAATGCAACTGACAAAAAACTTTGAAATCACTATGGGAAAGTTGCATAGTCATTAATAGATTATTATTATTTACTTAAAAGAAATAAGGGAGCAATTATTACGACGACGCATTTTCTCCTAGATACAATACAAGATGACTATTATCCAGAACTTCAGCATGCACATATCTGTCTCCATTCTCCTATAAAGGAAAGCGCTAGAGGTATGAAAGGTTAGCCAAATATAACAAGGATGCTGAAGCGTGCAATATCTCACATGTAAAGGAATGGATAGTGTGGATTGCCAAAGTAAATATATTGTTGTAAAATTCTGATATCTCGTGAGCGAGCCATTGTTGAAAGACAAAGGTTCATAAAAAGCATTAACCTAAAAACATTAAAAATATATTTTATGTCTAAGTCTGAAAAAGTAGGCAAAATTCCCTAAAATCAAACTGTTCAAGCGGTTAATGAGTATTCCGCTTAATAGTAGCCTATGCTCTAATAGAAGCCCATCCCCTAACTTTGACATATGAGCTCCAATGATTTCTTAGCAGTTTCAAAACGGCAAAACTCTGTATTAGAAGCCTACCCCCTAACTCAGCAGACTATAGGAAAATTTTTCTTAAGAGCAAATTTGTAAGAATAGTGTGTATAATAATAACAATCGTGTCACAAGGTGTGTCTACTTCAGACCGATCTCTGCCCTGATACATTCCTGGCCCCTCTAGAAGTCAATACAGGCCTCGGATTTGTAAATCTCGACCGCCTATTAGATTAATACTAGTAGTAGGCCATGTATGTTCAAGATATAATAAAGTTTATTCCACACTTTTGTAGTCAAAATGCGAGTAAAACAGTCTTGGCGTGATTAAATACCTTCTTTATAAATATATTTTAAGATCAAATTTATGTACCAAACAACAAGCACGGGTGAAAATGTGCATCAATTTTGTAACGCCGATCAACATTAAATGATCCAAATTTAATTATTACGAACGACAATATAGCCGGCTTCTTAATTTGGCGAGCCAACAGTTCTTGAGATGGGAGGCATCATGTTCTCGCAAGATATTATACGCTAACGAGAGTTTATCAAACGGGTACCCATTTTTTAAGATCAGGTTAATACTCAGTTCCTATCGTGCAATGATAATATATAGATATTCCCGAGTTCCGAGTCCCCGATTCCAGAATATTTATGTCCGAGTACTCGCTCTAAAATAAACTCTTCAATTGGAGGCGAATCACATGATTTGTATTTTTTCGCAACGCCATTTTATATCAAGTTGTGGATTAATTTTGGTGTAATAAACGAGCTCAAATCAAATAATTTCACTTCCCCAGTGATGTTTTGAGGTATACATTAAACATAGGCGGTGGGAATTTTTACGGGAGAAAATACGTTGAATTTCCATGGTATCAATTTTAGAAAACTTTTTTGAGAAAACTCTGTAATATAAGCCCACTCCCTTTCTCAGAGATTCTTGGTTGGAAATTGAATACCTCTTGTCCTAATAGAAGCCTAGGCTACTATTAAGCGAAATACGGTAGTAGACTTTTAACTGATTTCCAGAAAAGAAAAAAAATCCAAGATGGGCGCTGAAAAAAATTGACCAATCAAAATTCTGTATACAAATTCTGAAACCTACCAGCCTAGTATCCCACCAGCCAAGTCTGATTGAAACTGTCCAAGCAGTTGATGAGGAGTAGCGTTTTAAACTATTTCCAATTTTTTGGACAATTCCAGGTGGTGGCCGAGAAAATTGACCAATCAGAATTCTGTATAGAAGTTCTGAAGCATACCAGTCTAGGGTCATTCCAGCCAAGTTTGTTTGAAATCGGCCAAGTCGTTAATGAGTAGGCTTTTATCTTATTTCCCGATATTTTCTGAAAATCCAAGATGGCTGCTGAAAGAATTGGCCATTCAAAATTCTGTATATAAGTTCTGAAGCCTACCTCCTTAGGGTCCTTCCTGCTAAATTAGTTTGAAATCCGCTATGTTGTTAATGAGGAGTAAGCATTTTAAAGCAAAAGTTGACAGACAGGCGGACGACAGATGATGGACGGTCGCCATGGCATATGCTCACTTGGCCATTATGGCCAGATGAGCTAACAATTAACAAATATGAAATCAAAAACTACCTAACTCCCAAAAATTCAGATAAATAATGAAGAAATACACGAGGCCCCCATTTGTCAAATTCTTAGCTGTATATTTGGATAAGAACCTCACCTGGGAGAAACATATAGATATTGTAACAACTAAGGTTGCAAAGAACATTGGTATGATGCGTCGACTCAAAAGCCTATTTACCACACAAGCGTTTAAAAACACTTTATAGCACACTAATACTTCCATATACTGTAACACCATAAACTCACAAAACTGAAAGCACTACAAAAGAAAGCCATTAAACCTTTTTACCATAAACTTTTTTCTCAAACAGCAGAGGGCCAAAATATTCTCAAAAACGAACAACTAAAGCTCCAAGATATTGAAAAATTAAACTCTTCTCTATTATTCGAGACTTTCACAACAAAAATTTGCCTACCGCACTATCAAAACTCTTAAAAAAGAACACAGAAATACTCGGACAACACCAGGTCAAGTAGTAAATTACATACAGGCTACTGTCGCACAGAATAAACAAAATCACGGATTTCATTTTTCACGAGAGTTGGTACTTACCTCCCTAACACTTTGATATTTCCAAATATCGATTTTCACTCAATAAACACTCAGATTAAAAAAGTAAGGTGCCCCTACTGGGCAGGTAGTCAGATGACAGTCCGGCGGATGCCAGCCACAACCTTGTGTATGCGCAGACGAGCACTTCCTCTGACTAATTTATTGGCTGACACAATGCAACTAAGAAAGCCTGAAGACCGAGCCTCTGTGGGGCGGAGAGGTCGGGTCCGTGTTAGGGAAGTAAGTATCAACTCTCTCGTGAAAAAGAAATCCGTAATTTTGTTTATTTCACTTCATGAGTATACTTAACTCCCTAACACTCTTTGATATTGCCAGAATTCGTCAGTGAATTCGGCAGGCGAGGTCAAAAGACCAGCTCTTCCCTATGCGTTTTTCTGTGTTTATGGCACTAAACTTCTGAAAATTGTGTGAGAACACAAGCAGGGAATGATTTGAACATCGGATAACACAACCGATGGCTGGGAGAAGACCATATGTCATATGCGCTCAACCCCACCCCTTTTCTTGGGAGGGAGACAGAATGACCGTAATGTCCCATATGCTCTCTACATACTAGTGCCAAAGTACTATAGGAAATCGGACAAAAAAAGCTTCATTTTCGTATACTCTCAAGAAAAGAACCACATAAACCATGTATCATCACCATATTAGTATAAAGGGTCATGTGACAATGATAATCAACAATGAACAACACATAGACAAGACTGACTTTGAAAAATCTGTCGCTGTCATCAACATCACCTTGGTGAAGACTGATGTAGTACTGATAAGTGGTTGTTTCCATTGTTAAATTGTGATATTCAGAAATAATGAGAAAGCCTCATCAAAATATGTACACCTAAATTATCTTTTCGAAAGTGATAAGCCGAGAGGATTTGAGGTGTCACGGAGGTAATGGTCGGTGAAACTTGACTCATGGTGCCACTGGGCTACTGACATGTCATCCACCGGAACCCCATTAAACATGGTGGTGGAAGCCACTATGCCACGAACACTGAGCCTTGACTAAGTCAACTTACATTCCACAATCCACCTGGAAATGGTGTCCTTGGATGCCCTACCATGGGGTTCAATATATGACAATTATAACACTGTTGGGTCCGTCCACCATTCCTGCGTACGTTGCTTGTACCTGTTTAATGCGCAGACTGAAGTAGGATCATATCTAGTCAAAGCTGGTAAAAATATGGGTTGGCCTGGATATTTCAGACTGGTTTTTAGCCATGAAATTAATCCTATATAGAAGGCTAAGGCCTTCCCCTGTAACCACATAGTGGTTTGCCTTGGCTGATAAGGCATGAATATCGCTTCACCGCCTTGCTGAGGTCGCAGAAATTAAAAAAACAGTTTTAAGTGTCAACATTTTCATAGAAATGGAACTTAGTGGTTCAAATGGTTTATCAGCTAGTACTTGAAGTACTAGAGATAAACTCCAAGACGGAATCACTGGAGGATTTCTCGGTCTTAGATTGCCCATGCCTTTCATTAAAGTATTTAATGTACTTACTTCATCACTTCCCCTATTAGCCAATCAAGGAATAACTAACATTAAAGCTGACTTGTAGCCAGCAATAGAGCTAGGCTTGAGGCTATAGACATTATACAGGTGACAGAGGAAATCGGCTACTACCTGAACAGATGAATCCATTGGATTAATACATCTTTCTGAGCACCATTCTGCAAATCTGTTGACTTTATGGTTATATGCTCTGGAGGCTGACTCCCTTCTGACTTTTGCCATAAATATGGCTGCTTGCTCAGAAAAGCCCTCCTTAATTCTCGATTCCTTGACAACATCCACGCAGTCAATCTGAACACTGACGGATTGTTGTGAAGGGCCTTGGCCTGGAAGATAATATCGTCCATCTGAGGCAGAGGAACCGGATTACAGACCAGAAGGTCCAGCAGATCCATATACCATGATCGGCTTGGCCAATCTGGGGTGATCAGAAGCACTTGCACTCCTCCTGTCTGATTTTCTGAAGGATTTTTGGAATCAGGATTGCTGGAGGGAATGCGTATGCATACATTCCCACCCAGCTGATAGCTAGCGCATCTGTTGCGATAGCACTCGGTTCTGGAATCGGAGAGACGTACTTCGTCATCTTCGCATTCTTCTTCGTTGAGAATAAATCTATGTTGGGTTTCCCCCAGTGGTTGAACAGACGATCCGCCACACATTGATTCAGTTGCCATTCCTTAGGTAAAACACTCATCCGTCGGCTTAATGAGTTTGCTAACAGATTTAGCCTTCCCGGAATATGAACTGCTTTCAAGGTGATCCTGTGATCCAGGCACCAGCAAAGCCATTTCCATGTCATCATACAGAGGCAGAGCGACTTAGTTCCACCCTGGCGGTTTATGCAAGTCACTACTGTTGAAATATCTTATCGAACTAGAACAATCTTGCCCTGAACTTTCTCTATGAAATGTTCCAGGCCCAGTACTACTGCTCGTAATTCCAGTAGATTGATATGATCTTGTGACTGATCCGGATTCCAAAGCCCTGATACTATGGTTTCCTCCAGGCAAGCTCCCCATCCCTCCATTGATGCATCTGTATACATCATTACTTGAGGGTGGGGAGAAGTGAGCATCACCCCACCAGAAAATTCTCCCTCTTCATCCACCAATTGAAGTTGGTGGATAAGCGGTTCCTACACTGACACATTTGAGTCCAGTGATCCCGTACTCTGGGTCAACTGTGTCATGAGAAATAACTGGATAGGCCACCTGCATAAGGCTGCCTGTGGAATGACTGGTTCCAAAGAAACAATCAACCCCAGCATTCTCAAGTAAACCCGTGCCAGGACATGACGACTGTTGCACACTGACTGTATTACTGAGATGAGTACTTGTACCCTCTCTCAAGTAGGATAAACATATCTTATCTCTAGATCGAAGAACATTCCCAGCCAAACAAACTTCTGGGATGGAGTCAGCTCTGATTTTTTAAAGTCGATTATCTAGCCTAAGTCTGTGAGAGTTTTCAAAACTATCTTCAGATTTGATGATAGACTTTCCTGATTGTGTGCTTTCAACAGCTAGTTGTCTATGTATGTGTGGACTGCTATGCTTCTCCTGCGGAGGTATGCTGTTATAGCAAGGACCACCCTGGTGAAGACCCATGGAGCCATTGAAATTCTAAAAGGTAAAACCTTGAATTCCCACTGCCGGCCCTGCAATGCAAATCTCAGGAACAGGCGAAAACTCCTCGCCATAGGAATGTAGAAATATGCATCATTCAAGTCTGTTGATGCCATCCACATTCTCTTCTCTAACCATGCCAACACAGTTTTTTACTGTTTCCATTTCGAAACTCGGTGTGTCTATGAACTTGTTCAGTGGCTTGAGGGTGAGAATTGGTCTCTACCCTCCAGTGCTCCTTGTCACGAGGAACACGGTTGAATAGAAGCCCGGGAAATTTTGTGCCGGTTGAATTGTTCCTTTTAGTATGAGGGAATTTATTTCCTCCTCTATACACAACTGTTGATCTGGATCTCTTGTTTTTTGAGTCCAGATCGGTACCAGAGACAGTTGCGATGGCGGTCCTATTATCCAGTTGGGATGATACCCGACTGAAGGCCATCGCAAGACTAAGCGGTCCTGAGTCAACCGCTCCCACTCTTGCCTGTGGTGGGCCAGATGGCCCCAAAATGGTTCACCTAGGGAGAGAGGTGGACATGAGCAATGCAAGAGTGGCACTGTCTCTGGACCTAGATGCACTGGAATGGTCCTTTCTGTGGTAACCGGCCCATCAGGCATGGTTACGATGACCAGATCCTTGCGCGCCATGACCCGCACCGCATGCACCTTGGTGCGAAGGCGGCTGACTGTGCTGGAGGAGCCTGCACCTGCTGAGGATGGTATGCAAGGGGCGCTACGCGAATGCACCCTCTACGGAGCACCTCAAATTGTTCGCGCAACACCCTCTGGTTATTTACCAGGGTGACCATCTCTTGGAGGTGCCTACATCCCTCACCTCCAAAGAGACCAGGACCTGGCATAGGCATCTGCAGCAGCCTATTGGGAGCCTGGCCGCATGTCTTCACCTAGCGCAGCACGGTCATCCGCACTGGCCTTAGGCACCACACCATACTTCTGGTACTCGCCAGGTACGATGCGGCATCGCTTTGCCACCTTGCGAGGGGCATTCGTGAGACATCCATTTGCCTTAATGGATGTCTCTGCCACTGTAAACATATCAGTGATATATTTCCGAAAAAAATTGGTCCCGATCCCAGGATGATTCATAATAAGGAAAAATTATTTACCTCTCTGGGAAGTAGAAATTGTTTGAGTGTAGCTTTGAGGGTACATATATAAGCGAAACGAAAAGGCCTCTCAGCACCAGAGTCAAAGAACATCCTAAAATCAATTCCAACCCCTCAGCTGTGGCAGAGCACACAGAATCCACTGGCCATGCCATCCCCACCAGCAGTGCCTCGGTCATCAACATCGAGATCAACTTATTTAAACGGAAAGTTAAAGAGGCCATAGAAATCTACAAGCATCAACCAACCATGAACCGAGATGAGGGCTACCGTATACCAGCAGTCTATCAATCCATGCTGTCACAAGAACTGACCAGAGTGACGTTACCAGCGACCGTCAGTTAGTGCTGAAGAAGTGACCGAGATGGTCATGAAACCTACACTCAAACAATTTTTACATCCCGGAGAGGTAACTAGTTTTTCCTTAATATCAATGATATGTTCAGCCAGCGGCAGAGATGGCATCGCGGTAGCAGCCGGCTTCCCTGTCAACCATGGGCACTGGTCCCGCTGGCTAGCCGACTGCTCCACAGTGAGTTCTAGTCTGATGCTTATTAGCCACTGACACACATCAGATCAGTCCTCCTCTGTGGCTACCTGTGAATGTTCGACTAGGTGCGGGCCTTCATCATCCTCGTCAACATTCGCAGGCATGAACGTGACTGGCGGTACCGATACTCCTACCAAGCAAGTGAAAGCATGCGGGCCCGAAGGAGCAGGCATGTGAAACGCTCTGGCTAGTCCAGGAGTAGGCACTGTGGCATCGTGTGGGGTATAACTCAACATGCCACGACCCTGGCCAGCCGCTGTCATACCATCGGCAAACCTTGGTATGCGATATGGCTGGCCATAGGCTCCAATGCGGTCCATCTTCTGCACCATGAACACTACTCCTCCAGTAGACATAAAGAAAATGTTGCCCCTGCTCCCCGTGAGGGGTGCACGTTCGTCAATTTCCATGGACACTGTATTAGGTGAGACCAGCAGAAAATCCTCATCCTCCTGACCAGAAAGGTTAGACTCCAGGTCAGCAAAGAACGCTAACCCAGACTGGCCAGGAAAGGTACCGTAAGAGGATACGGTACCTGTGGGCCATGGATACTCCATGGACCCCGATAAGCTGGAACCTTGGTCCAGCGGGCCCAGCTCATGAGCTACTGGCGTGGCACGCCTGCGGCCAAAATCATAGAGCCACCCCTTGAAAAGGGGCCACCTCTGAATCTTGAGCGAAAACTGGTAACGCCCTAGGAAAACCAGATTCAGAGGTGGGGATTTTCTGCTCCGGAGCAGATGGAGACAATAAAATACTTGGTCCAGGGAGCATGCCGCAAAGCAACTCTGGTACCAAATCTTTGATTGTCTTCTTCATTTCTCTCATCATCTCAAGACGGAAGGCTTCCATATCCATGGATGTGGAAGACTTCCTTTTACCCGTAGAACCTATACTCTCACGATCTTTCTTGGATCGTTTCTCTTTGTCACTCACCTTACCTTTGACATGTAACAATAAGAACTCAGTCATTAGTTCGGTGCCCCCACCCATTTTGTTTACAAATATCGCAATTTAACAATGGCCCACAAGTACTACATTTAAAGCAGGGATGAGGGGCAAAACGAGGCTTCAAAAAGCGACCACAAGTAGAACAACCAAGTGTCTGAAAGGCTACAAGACAAAGACAATGAGTATTTTAGTTAATCAATTAGTAAATTTAAACCAACATACAAAATGAATGAGGACTACTGGCCATAAAGACCACTACACTAATAGATAAATCAGCATGGACAAAACATGTTGTTAATAACAAGTGCAAGGTTGATTATGACGTCATATATTCAACAAGAGCTCTGCAAATGGCGCAAAATACCCCGCCATGATGACAAACCAATGAATGAGAGCTATCAGAAAATATTTATTTCATCCTCAGACCCATCAGACCAGTCATCCTTATGTGTCAAAGCGATTCGTTAAACGGTCAAGCAGATATTTTCAAGATGGTTGCCGCTGACTGGAGGTCACATTGGATTTTGGATTATCGTAAATTTTGATAAGTTTCTTCACCAGACATATTCCAATGACCCTAGGAAGTGATCCGATAAATGGTAATGGAGATATCATCCAGAAACCTACTTTCAAGATGGCAGCCCGTGGCTGGCGGACATCTTGACATTCGGATCATAGTCAATTTCAATAGGTTTTTTTCTCCAGACCTAGTCCAACCACCCTATGAAGATTCAAAGTGATCCGATAAACGGGAACATCCGGAAACCAATTTTCCAGATGGTGGCTGGTGGCCATCTTGAATTTCAGATCATTGTCAATTTTGATAAATTTCTTCTCCACTGCGCCTCTGATGCTTATCTGGACCATTAACATTTGAACCATTTGCATTTAAATAGGAATGGATAATTTTCGGAAAATCCAAGATGGTCACCAAAGAAATAGACAAATCTAGATTCTCATTTGAAATTTTGAAGCCTACCATCATAGAATTGTTCAACCCAAGTTTGGTTGAAATCAGACTATTGATTAAGGAGTACCATCTTTAAATGGTTCCGGATAATTTTCAGAAAATCAAAGATGGCCACCAAAACATTGACCTATTAAAATTTGGAATAGATTTTTTAGATGATATCACTACAGGATCCTTCCAGATAAATTGGGTTTAAATTGCCCAAGGGGTTAATGAGGAATAGCGTCTTAAACGAATTCCCATTTTCCAGAAAATTCAAGATGGCTACCCAAAAAAACCAGTAAAAATTCTGTATATAGGTTCTGAAGTATACCTGACTAGGGTCTGTCCAGCTGACTTTGGTTAAAATCGGCCAAGCGGTTAATGAGGAGTAGCCTTTTAAATAATTTGCAAATTTCTTTGCAAAATCAATCCAAGATGGCCACTCGAAAAATTTACCAATCAAAATTCTGTATATATGTTCTGAAGCATCCTATTCTAGGGCCTTGCCACTGAGTTTGTTTGAAATCGGCCCAGTGGTTAATGAACAGCAGGCTTTTAACTGATTTTCAGAATATCCAAGATGTCCGCCGGAAAAGTTGACCAATTAAAATTCTGTATAAAGGTTCTGAAACCTCCCATGCTAGTATCCTTCCAGACAACTGTGGCTGAAATTGCCCAAGAAGTTAATGAGTAGTGTTTTAAACAATTTCCCACCAATTTTCAGAAAATTCAAGATGGCCGCCGAAAAGATTGTCCAATCAGAATTCTGTACACTAGTTCTGAAGCATACTAGTCAAGGATCCTTCCCACTGTGTTTTATTGAAATCAGCCCAGTGGTTAATGAAGAGTAGGCGTTTAACTGACTTTCAGAAAATCCAAGATGGCCACCAGAAAAATAATCAAAATTCTGTGTACACGTTCTGAAACCTCCCACCCTAGTATCCTTCCAGTCAAGTCTGGCTGAAATTGCGCAAGAAGTTAATGAGGAGTAGCGTTTCAAACAATTTCCCGCCACTTTTCGGAAAATTTAAGATGGCCGAAAAGATTGGCCAATCAAAATTATGTATGCACATTCTGAAGCATACTACTCCAGGGTTCTTCCCACTGAGTTTGATTGAAATCGGCTCAGTGGTTAATGAGGAGTAGCCAAGATGGTTGCGGAGAAAATCGACCAATCAAAATTCTGTATACCAGTTCTGAAGCATACCACTCTAGGGTCCTTCCAGCCCAGTTTGCTTGAAATCAGCCACGAAGTTGATGAGGAGTAGGCTTTTATCTTATTTCCAAAAAATTTCTGAAATCCAAGATGGCCACCGGAAAAATTGGCCAATCAAAATTCTGTATGCAAATTCCGAAGCCTACCGTGTTAGGGTCCGCGTTAGAGTCCTTCCTGCCAAATTAGGTTGAATTCCGCTAAGCGGTTAATGAGGAGTAGCATTTTAAAGCAAAAGTTCACGGACAGATGGATGACGGATGGACGGTCACCATGACATAAGTTCATTTGGCTATTCTGGACAGGTTAGCTAAAAACTTAACAAAAAATACCTGAAGTGCAAAACCATGAAAAAATAGTAAAAATGTCCTAAAATTAAATCTGTTGTCGTGCAGATCCCATCCATGTATAATATAAACCGTAACAAAAAGTTCACTGGCAAAATACATGAAAAAAGTCTAAAACTGTGAAAATGTTAAAATGTCGCAAAATGAAAACTGTTGTTAAACAGATGACATCACAGTATAGTATAGATCACTTTCTGTTTCCCAGACGAGACAAAAACAATACGTCACCAATATTGAGGAGAGGAGCAGGAGAAAGTCTTGACAAGCAAAACACTTTCAAAAGTATATTTAGAGAAGCCCTCCTGCAGCCTCCAGGGTGCGTGTGTGAGAAAACAGCCAGTGTGAAATGCATACTTTATTTAGGATGCATGTGACAGTCTGACAGCTAGGCTACCTGCCTATTAGGAACAGGTTAAATTTTAATTCTGTGTTGAATTGAGTCTGTTAGATATACTAGCATATATCATAGCGTATTCAATATTATCGTAAGTATACTCTGAAAGCAAAAATAGGTGACACAAATGTGACACCTCACATATCTTGGTTTGGAACCACCTGAGGTAGATCACCAACTGCAGAATTTTCAGGGGTCTTAGGTGGATTCCATAGCGAGAAACCTAGTTCTAATTCTACCACAATCCTAATAATTAAATTAAAAACTTTAGAACTCTGAGCACAAGGACTAGGCAGTATGCCAATTAATAGTAATAGCAAGTGATTTGCCAGTCAGCGCATGTGCCACACATGCATGTGCAGACATCCTGATGTGCCGATCTGACAGATGAACAACCTGCCAAATGTAGCATTTTTGGGGTCAAAGCTAAAAGCAACAGTAACACCACTCGGCAACATTGTTTTCAAAATGGACTCTGTCGATGTGTTTTTCAATAACTCTGGTTCTCCTGGAGAGCTGCTCCAAACTTCAGCAACATTGTTTCCAAAGTAGACACTTGATTGAAACATATATCAATGATGTTGGTATTGGACAAATTTGTCCTTGCCATACACAAATTCTGGCGAGATCATATCTATTGTTATTATTTACTATTTTTCTGGAAACTGGTATGAGCGCAAGAATGTCTCATTTAAAAAGGTATTATGTCTATGATACAATCCAACTGGAAAGAACTCAGAAAATCTTAAATAAGCCACCGCTAACAAGCAAATACGTTGGTTTCTCTGTGAAACAGAAATAAATCCCATCATCAGATTGTGTTTGCATTATTAATATTTATGGCATTCATAATTTGTATCTTCCTGGCTATTGAGTCATCGTATATATAATAATTGATGCTAAAATGCTAGTATTGACCCACAAAAAGTGTTTTATAGACATGGTTCCATAATATTAAATTTCTAAATCAATCAGTGATAGCCACTTTAAGATCCTGACTGCATGTAAACATTACAAGTACAAAGATGTCAAGGCAGGTTGAAATCTGATAAGTCCTTGTTCAATTTAAATGTCAATATAAAATAAATGGCCCAAGGGCCATAGTGCTCACCTAGCTGATGAGGAACTGTAAACATGTTTAGATTAATTAATGCACAAAAAGCATCATTAGTCCATCAGGCAACCATATGTGTTGCCATAGACAGATGGCAATAGTCTTTTTATCATTATTGACCAATGCGGAAATGTTATTCGGAAAGTCATTCGGAAACCACTCTACCACCTGGTGGGATGGCGCCATCACATCCCGCCACAATATTGGTGTCCTTGACACTATTGACCAATGGGAAAAGTACCATTGACCAATGGGAAAGCCATCCCTGCCATTATTGACCCAGCAGATAACACTAACCAACTGAATGATGGTCACAGTAAAAAAATTGGATGAGGAAATGCAAGAATATTGGTGTCATTGACATCATTGACAAATGGGAAAGGTACCATTGATCAATGGGGCAACCATGCCTGACGTTATTGACTCAACAGATGACATTTACCAATGGGGGACAATGGTCATCGTAAAAAAATTGGATGAGGAAATGCAAGAATGTTGATGTCATTGATATTATAGACGAATAGGAAAGGTATGATTGATCAATGGGCCAGACATCCTGACATTATGGGGCAGCCATCCCTGAGTGACATTATTGACCCAGCAGATGACATTTAACAACGGGTCAATGGTCGCAGTAAAAATGTGGACAAAGAAATGCAGGAATATGTGCCCTTGAATATGTGTCATTGACATTACTTTGATCAATGGGGCAGCCATCACAGACACTACTGATCAATAGTTCTATTGTAATAACACAGGCATTTACCAAAGGGGCAATGGCGAGGTTACATTAACAAATTTGGATGGGAAAATGCAAGAATATTGGCATGATTGACCAATAGGAAGAGTACCATTAATCAATGGGGTAGCCATCCCTGACACTATTGCCATTTGATTGAAGTGTATTAAAGGAACATTTCTGACAAATCTTGTCCATTACCAAATTATGAAACGTGACACAGATTGATGTTCCCATAGGGTTAAATACTTAAAATGCTTTAAAGAGCCAGAGTTATGGCCCTTATTTCAAGTCATGGCTACTTCATATTCTTAGGCCGAATAGATATTGCCTGAAGGAACATATCTGCTAAATTGGTTTTTAATCCATCAACAATTGACAAAACAAATGTATTTTAACCAAAGTGTTCAATAGTTTCAAGTCTTAATGAACCAGAGTTATGGCCCTTGTTTAAAGGTGTGACCTCTTTATATCCATAGTCCAAATAGATTTTGACTGAAGAAACATATCTGCTAAATTTGATTTTAATCCATCAACACTTGATGAAAGAGTTTCCACCTAAGGGTGCAATACTTAAAAACACCTTAATGAACATGAGTTATGTCCCTTGTTTAAGGTTGTGGTCACTTCATATTCATAGCTCCAATAGATGTTTTCTAAAGGGACATATCTACTAAATTTAGTTGTAATCCATCAATAAATGATGAAAAGTGCAACAAATGTATTTTCCACATATGCTTCAATACTTTAAAAATATAGCAAGGGACATAACCCTGCTATTTGTGGGTGTGGCCACTTCATATTCCTAGCCCAAATAGATAATGCCTAAAGGAATATATCTGCCGAATTGGGTTTTAATTCATCATTAAATGATGATACGTGCCACAAATGTATTTTCCCCAAAGGCTTCAATACTTAAAAACGCATTAATGAACTAGAGTTATGGCCCTTGTTTAAAGGTGTGCCCACTTCATCCTTATAGCCCAAATAGATATTGCCGAAAGGAACATGTCTGCCAAATTTGGTTTTAGTCAATTGATAAATGACGAAACGTGCCACAAATGTATTTTCCCCATAGGCCTTAATACTTTGAAAATATAGCAATGGCCGTAACTCTGCTATTTGTGGGTGGGGCCACTTCATCTACATAGCCTCAATAAATATTGCCTAAAGGAACATATTTGACACATTTGGTTTTAATACTTTGATAAATGGCAAAATATTTGCAACAAACGTATTTTCACCATAAGATTCAATACTTTGAAAATATAGCAAGGGCCATAACTCTGCTATTTGTGAGCGTGGCCTCTTCATCTTCAGAGCCCCAATAGATATTGCCAAAAGGAACGTACCTGCCAAATTTGGTTGTAATCTATCAACAAATGGTGAAACATGGCACAATTGTTGACAGACGACAGACAACAGACAAATCGCGATTGTATAAGCTCACCTAGGTAAAATAAAATTTAATCACAAATGTCTAAGACTCTAAACATCAGAATATAGGTAAATGATCTAAAAGTATGGCAATATTGACATGCAAGCACTGATAATAATGCTACATATAAAGAGAGTGGCCAATAAGATGGATACATTGTCCATTGACTCAACAAATACACCTTCCAGTAAGCACTACTCTGAGCACAAATCGAGTGAAATGACAGAGACCTAAGCGTCAGTATTCTATAAATACAATGCAGTATTAATAAAAGTGGTGATATTGGGCAATATATAAAGCTTGATTCAAAACCTGGCAGTAATTATGTCTTCAGGCTTAAAGGTATGTTTCCTGACATCGTCTAGAGTTGTGTAGTAACACGTCTGAATGGCCTTTGGACTGGGAGAGTAGCCCATCTGCGGGATGCCTGGGTGTGTGGGCATATCTAGAAACAAATAGAAAACATTCAAGCACAAATTACCTCTATATGTCGCTCTATGCTGGTAGCATGTTCAAAGTAATCAGATAACTTTTTATGCCACCATTGATAGGCATCTATACTGTTTATTTCTGCTTCACCTTCGGGGGCGTCAAAATACCTGCAATGACAAAACAAGAGGCCCAAGGGGCCTGTATCGCTCACCTGGAACATAGGCATTTCAACTAGTAAATCCCTAAGGAGTTGACCAGAATTGTAACAGGAACACAGTAGCAATGTTTGTTTACGTATCAAATGAACTTGATTAAATTTTAATGGCGCTTAGTCATTAATCATATCTCGCAAATTTGAGCCCGATCCGTTCAGCGGTTCGGCAGTAGTTTCGCGAAAACTATGTCATCAAAGATGGCCGCCAAACCATTTGGCCAATCAAGTTTCCTTTAACAAACTTGGTTAAGCTTTTGCCTTAGATGATATTTCATGACTTTTGAATCAATCCCCCAAGTAGTTTCGGAGAACATTTTAGAAGTTTCTAAAAATTGCTCAAAATCCAAGATGGCAGGCGACCAAATCGGCTTGCTTTCAAGAAATTCAGATCCATAGGCCATAAGGCTACATCTTGCCAAATAGACTTGCAATTGGCCCAGTGGTTCTCGAGAAGACATTTTAAATTTGACAATGTTTTAGTATGGGAGCTTTTGGCGGGAAAAAGATACAAGATGGACGCGAAATCATTTATCCGATAATTTCAATGATGGCAAATTTGAAATCAGACTACCCATAAACCTATATAAAACCAGTTTCAGCTTTAAAATCTATCAATTAGAAAAATCCAATATGGCCACCAAACATGGTACATTTTGATTGGGCCACACTGGCCATGTTTTTTAATGTATCAACTTCCCTTGAACAAACTTTAATGGTCTTTAGGCTCCAATGCTATCTCCAAAATTTGGGCCCAATCTGTTTAGTGGTTCCGGAGTTGTTTTTTGCAAAAAATAGGTCATCCAAGATGGCCACTGAACGATATAGCCAATCAGGTTCCCTTGAACAAACTTGGTTCAGCTCCTGCCTTAGATCATATTTCATGAGTTTTGAATCGCCCGTTCAAATGGTTTCAGAGAAGATTTTTAAAAACATTTCTAAAAATCATCTAAAATTCATCAAATGAAAAAATCCAATATGGCCACCAAACATAGTACAATTTGATTGCTCCACAATGGGCATGTTTGTTGATGGATCAACTTCCCTTCAACAAACTTTAATGGCCCTTCGTCCCAAGTCATATTTGCCAAATTTTGACCCGATCCATCCAGTGGTTCTGGAGAAGTAATTTTCATGAAAACTAGGTCATCCAAGATGGCCACCAAACTATTTGGCTATTCAAGTTTGCTTGAACAAGCTTGGTTCAGCTTTTCCCCTAGACAATGTCATGGATTTTGAATCGATCCACAAGCGGTTTCGGAGATTTTTAGACATTTCTAAAAAAATCGGCCAAAGTCCAAGATGGCCACCGACCAAATTGGCTGATCGACTTCATTTGAACAAAGTTTAATCTCTATACCCTAAGAATGATTCCTGCCACATATAATTGAAATCGGCCCAGTGGTTCTTTTAGTTGTTTAAAGGTAAAGTTGACGGATGGACACACGACAGATGGTCGCCATTGCCTAAGCCTTTCAGGCCAGGTGAGCTAATAATAATAATAACAAGAGGCACAAGGGCCTGTGATGCTCACTTGAACCATTAGCATTGAACCATTTTCGTTTAAGTAGACATGATGGATAGTTTTCGAAAAATCCAAGATGACCACCAAAGAACTTGACCAATAAAAATTCTTGTTTGGTACGTTGAATCCTACCACCATAGAATCATTCCACTCATGTTTCGTTGAAATACAGCCATTAATTAAGGAGTAGCTTTTAAATGGCTCTGGGAAATTAAAAAAATCCAAGATGGATGCCTAAAAATCGACCAAACAAAATTCTGAATGGATGTTCTAGAGACTACCATGATAGAATCCTTCCAGCCAAATTAAGTCAAAAACCGTCAAGTGGTTAATGAGGAGTAGCGTTCTGACAATTCCATTAAATTCTTCATAAAATCTATGATTTTTATCTGAAAAATCAACCAATTAAGATTCTGAATAGATATTCTAATCAAGTGGTTAATGATGAGTAGTGTAGTAAACTTTTCATATAATCTAAGATTTTCACAAAAAAACTTGGCAAATCTAAATTTTCTATACAAGTTCTTACGCCTACAGCCATCGGGTCCTTCCGGACAAATTAGCTTGAAATCAACCAAGCGGTTAATGAGTAGCGTTTTGACAATTTCTGGAAAATTTTCATAAAATATAAGATTTCAACCCCAAAAATTGACCAATCCAAATTCTGTATATGAGGTCGAAAGCACACCAAAATAGGGTCATTCCAGCCAAATTAGTTTGAAATCCATTAAGCGGTTAATGAGTAGTGTTTTAAAGCAAAAGTTGACAGACAGAGGACAGACAGATGATGGATGGTCGAAATACCATAAGCTCACTTGGCATTTCAGGCCAGATGAGCTATTATTATTAATATAGCGGGTGATATCGCATAGTAACGCAATTGTACATGGCGATTAATGCGAGTGTATGAACTCAAATGAAAGTAAACATCGCTTGACGTCATTATCGGGCTTCAAATACTCTATAACAGCTCGCCCCTGACCTCATCGTCAGGCCTCAAATACACCATAACGTCCCACCTATGACGTCATTGACAATCTCAAATACTCAATAGCACCCTCCACCATTCGTTCTTCAGAAATCGCCCGACTACCATAGGAGATCGAGAAAAGTATCAGTATGTAGTTAGCATCTCATGTTTAGAACGAAGCCGCCCATTACACAATCTGGCAACACAGAATCCCTGGTAACCGTTTCTATAGAAATCACGTGATCCGTGACAGTATTTTGACAGCTGCAGACGGGGTTTAATTTGATCAGAAAGTTAGTCAATTTATGAAATGGATAAGTCGTGCGATGAAATTATCACATTTGATTTAAATTTTGATGTTCCTGTGGTCAGTGTGGATAGTCGTGATGAGGAAGACAATACAAGAAATAGTTAGAACTCGGAACTAAATGATCGTCAACTTGACGATATGGTAACTGAATCTAAATCAAGCAGTACAATACGTTCTACAAACTGGGGTGGTACAAAGTTTCGTGAGTGGTGTGACAAACGAAACAAAGTAATCGATTTACACTCCTCCCCATGCCTATTCCTACAAATATGGACCCTCAACCAGGCTACTGGTTAGGTCCATCTCCAGTATATTAACTGATATAGACTGGCACCAGTCTGTATTCACTCCATAGTGATGCCTGTTACTAAGCACGCTTGCGCATGCACACTGGAGACCAAATATGAAACAGATTCACTTTTCTGAATTTAAGTGCCAAATATTATAGGCAAATTCTCAAATCAATTCCACGCGGGGTGGATGAGGCCGGGTCGTAGTGATTTAAGAGTAAGTATGTTTTTATAGTGGTTAATAAAACAACAGACCAACCCGCAAGGGGGGGGGGTCTGTGGGGGTTGTTATTATACCACAAAAACATCCATTACCATTCAATCACTACTTGCTAAACCCGTAGATAGATTTGGTCAGTGCTCCACTTAAAACAGATGGGAGGCGATTTGAGAATCAACAAACAAGGATAAAAATCAAACCAATCTTATCCAAATGTTAATAACATAACATAATAGTGCATTTAAATCAATCACACCGTGATTATCAATTAAGGAAAACTTGAACTTAGAGATAAATAAATACCTTGCAGAGTCTTAACGAAAATGGTGAGATGTGCTTGGTAAATGGTCTTCAGCTACATTGGTTAAAATCGCAATATTACGAAAGAAGGAGGCTGCTGCACTCTGATCTTTCAGATAAAAGGTTGTAAGAGGATTCAGATTTTCATCCTAAAACCTGTATGACTTCATCTAAATAAGAACCGGCAAAAAGTGCGAAAGAGGAAGCCATTCCTCTAACATCGTGAGCTTTAATATGGGAGAGATTAATTTGTTCCGGAGAAGCAATCTCGTAACAAAGTTTAATCGTCTCTCAAATCCATCAGGATATCGTAAACTTTGAGACCGGCTTAGTTAACTCTTCCGCATAAGAAAACCATAAAAGGGATGGATCAAATCTTTTGAAATCAGTTCGCTGTTTGTACATTCTTAAAGCCCTAACAGGACACCAGAGTTGATCAGAAGGCAAAAAAGACGATAATGATTTTTAAATGATCGGACTAGCAGGAGACCGGAGATAAAAAATCCCTTCTGGGATTAAAACTAAACCGTCTCCTGAAACTATAAATCTCTTCATTTCAGCAGAAAAAGCATATATTCTGAACGCCTTCTAGCAGAGGCCGTTAATACTAATAGAGGAAAGAGGTTCAAAATGACGGCCTGCCAGCACTTGAAGAACCAATGCCAAGTTCCATGAAGGTAAAGGCTTAGCTATCGGAGGACGAATATTGCCTAGACCTCTAATAAAAACTATTAAAGGGCTTAGTGTCCTTGACATTGGCATACAGAAGGCAAGGAAGAGACGATGGCAGAGAAGATCTATATCCCCATACTGAATTAGCTGATAAATGTAAGGAATCAAAGAGATATGTTAAAAAGTCTAATACTCGGGGAATAGAAACAGAATTGGGCACGAGACCTTGGTCTGAACACCATTCTCCAAAAATTTTAAGTCGACACTTGTAAACTCTGCGGTTCGACTCTCTTATGGAAGGATCGATAATTACTGGAGATCTTAAAGAAACTTTATTCTCGTAGACCTTAGTTTCGATATTCTCCAAACACACAGACTGAAGATTTCTGGGTTTGGATGAAGACAAAGACCTCTTACTTGAAACAGAAGATCCTGGGAGAATGGAAGAAGACGATGGAAGTCTACCAGGAGATCTAGAAGGTCTACAAACCAAATCCTCTTTGGCCAAAAAGGAGCTATAAAAGAATCTCGCAGATTTGTTCTTTGACATTCTTCAACACTAACCAGAGCTCTAGATAAGCTTTTCAATAATTGGGTGATTCACTCTTAGAAATTTTGTAAATTGGGTTTCTTTGGAATTTAATTGGGTTATTATACATTATTAACAATAGAACTGAAATTAATTGGGTGATTTTCTATTTCAGTACTCATGATGTTAAAAATTAATTGGGTGATTGGCAATTTTTATTGGGTGAAAATACAAAAACCCTGCTTATCTAGAGGTCTGACACTAACGGAATCAAAATTGTTGGAGGGAACGCACAGACGAACATTCCTGTCCAGGACTGAGACAGGGCATCCACCGCCAGGGCTTGACTGTCCGGAAAAAGAGACATGTAAGAGGAGATCTGAGCATTCAGAGATGTCGCAAACAGATCTACCAGAGGATGATCCATAAGACTGAAAATCGCTTTGACAACCGACCTCTTTAACTGCCACTATGTGTGGGCGAATTTGCTGGGACGTGACAGTTGGTTCGCAAGAAAATTCAGACTGCCTGGGACATGAGAAGACAGTAGAAGAATCTGATTCTTGCGACAACATAAGAGAATGTTCCACACTTCTAGACAAAGGAGGGATGACCTTGTACACCCATGCCTGTTGATATAAGAGACCACTGTCGAATTGTCCGACCGAATCGAGACGTTGAGACCTATCACAAGCTCTGACCATGAAAGGAGAGCCTTCTTGACAGCACACAATTCCAGAATGTTGATATGAGCTGTCGACTCCTCCAGGGACCAAAGACCGAAAACCGACAGGGAGTCCCAGACCGCTCCCCATCCCTCCCGAGAAGCGTCTGTGAAGATAATTGCCTGAGGGGAGGACTTTACGAGTGGAAACCCCATCAGAAGCAGAGAACGGTCTTTCCAAAAATCGAGAAGAGGAATCAAGTGTTCTCTGATGGGAATCTGATGGTAAATAGAGTGAATCGACTGCTTCCAAAGGGACATTAAATACATTTGGAAGGGTCTTCTCATCAGCGCCGCCCATGGAATAACATTCTCTACGCTGACCATCAAACCCATCACTCTTAGCAGAAATCTTGCTCAGACCATGGAAGAAGAAGACAGGATTTCCATTGCCACTGATAAAGCCTCTATTCTTGGATCTATGGGGAAGACTATACCCTGGGCCAGATCGAAAGAAACGCCTAGATGCGTGAAGATTTGAGAGGGACATAGGCTTGATTTCTTTAGATTTAAAATCCACCCGAGGTTGCATGCCAGACTGCAAACCTCTGGAAGAATTCCTGAGAGAATTGAAGAAGACTTACTTTACTAACCAATCGTCCATATAAATGTGGAGATGGATAGGACGGTGAAAATTTCTGCCACGGCTGAGACTAGGCGAGAAAAAGAAAAGGAGCCATGGTCAGGCCAAAAGGCATGACGCGAAACTGCCAAACTCGATCTTAGTAAGCAAATCTCAGGAATTTTCTGAAGGAAGGGTAAATGAAAACATGAAAGGCGTCATTTTGGTCGATAGAAACGACCACATACCCTGATCTAGACTGGAAAT